>JARFOC010076615.1:0-15331 GCA_031763485.1 Osmoderma eremita
AAGTCCAACATTATTCATTATTTACATTAATGATCTGTTATTATCTTTACATAATACTCAGTATCAATTCGTTAATTCTGCGAACGATACAAATGTTGTTGTCAATGAGAAGACGAAGGAAGGAATTAAAAAAAAAGCTAATTACATTTATTGTAAAATACTAAAATGGATCAAAGATAATTAACTTATTGTAAGTAGTAGTAAAACCTCCTGTGTAATATTTCGTAGTGACACAAACCCTTGTAGTTACAACGTAATTAATTTAAACGGTATAAAAATTAGTCTCTCAAAATCCTGTAAAGTACTAGGTTTATTTATTAATCAACATGTTAAATGGTTGGAACACATAGATTATCTATCAAATAAATTAGCAAGGGTGTGTTTTGCCCTAAGATCGCTAAAAAATTCTTGCAATATAGAAATCCTAACAACTTCCTATTATACTAATTTTGTAGCTACTATGCGCTACGGAATAATACACTGGGGTTCAGCGTCAGGTATACCAAGGATTTTCTTAATGCAAAAAAGGGCAGTACGCATGATATATAGTTTAAAGCCTACCCAATCGTGCAAAATAATTTTTCAGGGTAAGCATATACTAACAGTATACGACATATATATTTTAAATGTATTGTGTTTTGTAAGGAAGGTTTTAGTAAAAACAATGTACAACATTCCATAAATACCAGACAAATTCTTTTGTCAGTTAGGCACAATACTATAATGTATCAAAAAAGTCTGGAATATATAGGCTGTCAACTTTTTAATAAACTCCCTCTATAAATAAGAAGTTTAAATAGTACAGTAGAATTCAAATCAGCAGTGAAACGTTTTCTTTTAAATTTAAATTGCTGTTCTATGGAAGATTTCCTTAGCTATTAATTCCTTAATTTTAAGTTTTTCTTTGTATTTATTTTATATTTTCCTTTGACGTGTTTCAGGCATGTTTGTATGATTTTTATTGTACATGGTCTCTGAAAGTAAAGGATATAATTATTATTATTATTATTATTATCTGGACATAGAGTCTGAGAAGAAGAAGTCTGAGAGAGTGTGAGAAGCAATTGGGAACATAATCAGATTAATCCCTTAGCCTTTGCATAATTAATTGGTTAGCTTGTGCTCGGAGCATGGTAATTTCCTATACACCTATTGAATTTGTATAGAGCACGATGTTCGTGCCCCAACTGTTGAAATAGTCTGAATTTGCTACTAATAAAGGTCTTACTGTATCTTTTTATCATGTTGACTGATCCGCTTACAATAATTATAATATTTCTGGTGCTGACTGTATAATTCCTTAATAAAAATATAACAAGTTTTTCTGCAAAGTTTCGTATCTGTAATGTGTGTAGGAAAATCTACTACAATAAAATGAACAGGTCACAATCTAATAATAAACATTTCGGTTTTATTTTGATTTCCGTATACCCTACATTAATCCATTTTCAGCAGAAATCTTTTTCCCTTTCTAACGATAACTAATCAGAAAGCACCTCGACTAAATATATGACTCTACTCGGTCTGGTATTTCACATTTGTCAGCGGGATTTGGGGTCATCCCCGGCGCTGGTATCTTTGCCACGATACACTTCACCGAGGCCCATTAGGGATACAGAAGTGATAAATGTCGGCGCACGCTTCACAGATAATTATAAATAATAATACTCCGGACGGCAGTTCTTCGTCGGAATTTGCATTCGACCGGGATTCGGGTTTCTACGCGTATAGTGCGGGCGCAAATTAAAGAGAAAGGAGACACACACGGTACCTTAATATGTATATATTATACGAACACAGGCGCAACGGTCGTCCTTTCTATGCCCATTACTTTTGTCCGTATGTATATGTGTATAGAGTATATACCTTAACCCGCACATGGGTCTGTGCGCGCGTTGTTTGAGTCCGTGGCCACACAACCATTTCGACAATTACGTTTTAATGCGGCTGGAATGGGTAAAAGCTGCGGCAAATGAAGTCGGGATTTCCGTTACTGTTTTGCTTAATGAATAAACTGATCCCCCGATTCTAACGGGACGAGTTGAAGGGAGGCGGGTGCTTAAAGGGAGGTCTATTGTACGAATTAAAAGCGGACAAATTTATAACTCACCCACCGCCGCCCGCGGAATAATAAATACGGATGGGGTTAATGCGCGGTGAAAAGGGCGTTTTATTAAGATTATATAGGCGGTGGTTGGTGATATTTATGAGTAGAGAATCTAGCAACAATATTCAATCAACACAAATAGAAAAAGAACCGGCAATACGCTTTAGCAGCAGATTCTGTTGTAATTTATGATTCAAATTGCAAACCAAGAAAAAAAACTGTTATAATTACTTGCTTCTTTTTGCAAACCATTATAAACGAATTACTAGTATAATTAGTAAAATACTGTAAATACGTTCATATGTCGGCAAATAAGTTTCCATCAATAAAAATTATAAAAGAATACGTATAAAAATACGTCTAGAGTTCTTTACATTTGTACAGAAGTATAACCTCGACATTATTGTGAAAAATAATAAATTATCCTTTTACTCATTTGGATAGTTAATGTATAAATAAGACTAAACATAAATTTGCATTAATAATTAAGGTAATGCGCACAGACATGTTCATCAAAATTATGGCCACATACCCAACAAGCATACTGCAGGAAATGATCAATTACCTAGTTTCTTGATTAGTGACTGCAGGTTCGTTTTTGCCTCTTCACTGCAGACAATCATTAACCTTTCCATTAAGTCCAGCATTTTCCCGGATCAATGGAAGACAACGAAAGTTATTCCGCAGACAAAATAACTATCTATTGGACTGACTAGAATGATTTATAAAAATTTCACTGGATGTCGCCACTATTCGCTCTACCACGCAATTTCAAAACGGAGCAAAAGAGCGCCTAACATCACTATAACAACATAGTCCGTGTACGGTGCAATGTTGCCAGTTTCCGTCGGAATGTATTTTATGTAGATATACGATATAGGTACGAATCTTTCGTTCAAACTCTGGAGGCAATTCGAAGAAGGGCTAGGAATGAGAAGCATCTGTGGGATACAATAAAAATAGTTACTTATATACTGTAGATATAAATAGATAAAAAATCATAGAAATTGTTGACCACGTTACGCATAAATTGACTGCTTCTGTGGCGCCATCGTATGCCGCATAAAGGTAGTTACTGCTGACAGGGTAGCAAAGCAGGCCCGTTGCCTCCTTTTCGGACTTCCAATAAATTGCATTTAGTGGGCTGTCTGTACGTTACCTTGTCTGTGGTTGTTCCTGTACACAAAGAGGGCGATCGCACGTGTTTATCCAACTACAGACCTATATCTGTTATATCCAACTTTGCCAAGACTTACGAGAAAGTCTTATACTCTAGTATATTCAACAGCACCCGTTTCTTCATTTCATCTGAGCCGTATGGTTTCGTATCTGAACGCTCAAATGTTACCAATTTGGCAACGCTAACTCATTATGTGGGAGGGGAGCTTGACAGGAGAGGAAGGATTGATGTAATTTATATGGGCCTATCAAAGGCATTCGACTCACTTGATCACGGAATTCTTCTAGGCAAGTTATTCTCCTTTGGCCTCGTTCCTGCTTTTCTAAATCTACTCCGCTCTTACCTAAGTCACATGACGATGTTATATAGTCTACAACGGATATGATTCTGACCACTTTGTTCTGTCTACTGGCGTTCCTCAGGGTTCAAATCTTGGACCTCTACTATTCGTATTATTTATAAACGATTTACTACTGACGGTCGATTGTCCGATCCTTGCGTACGCGGATGATATCAAGATCTATTCGGAGATTACCTGTCCCACTGATGAAAGGGTACTACAAAGAAACCTGGATATGCTACATAAAAGGTGTGACAAAGCTACAGCTGAATATCAAAAAATGCTGTATAGTTACATACTCACGTTCGCTACGAGTCTCTTCCACATCATATCACATTAACGGCAATAAGCTAATATCAACATATGAGTTTAAGGACCTTGGAGTATTATTCCATTTAAATCTTAGTTTTAAATCACATACACAAAAATTTTCTTCTGATGCCTATAAATCTCTTGGGTTCATCATGCGAATATCTACATATTTCACGAATACTGCCGTACTCAAGACTCTCTACTTTGCTTATGTTTTGAGAAAAGTAGAATATGCTTGTCTTATTTGGTATCCCTTATATGCATAGGATTTCCTACCACTTGATTGTATTCACGGCAGATTTTTGAAATTCCTCTCTTGCAAACTGGATGGTATTTACCCAGAGATGGGCATCCCACAAGCCGAACTTGAGTCTAGACACTGTATGCTGCCTTTGAGCGATAGGGGAGATGGTATCTGCAGCAAAGCTTTGAAGAATCTTCTGGGAAACAATATCAACTGCCCCTTCCCGCTTGAGCGTATGTCGTTCATTGTGCCAAGGTTGAGTGCGAAATGTGACTCCTCATTTATGGTTCCGTTCACGAGGACTAACGTTATGAGACGATTGCCTATATACACGCTCTCCAAGCTGGGTAATCAAGAGCCGGGCGATATATTTGAAATTTAAAATTGACCAATCGTTTGTCAACAATTATTTTGTTCTTATATTTGGGAGTACTTGTTTGAGTTTGTTATAATTTGTTACCAGCACTTTTGTCTATATTATGACATATGTTAGTTTAGTTTAAATTTATGCTTTCAAGGTGTGCTCATGCCTTTTAGTTTTAGTTATTTTTCTTGTCCTATTATTGGGCTTTGGCCTGTTGGGCAATAAATATTATCATTACTATTATTATTATTAAAACTTATTTGTATTGAAACTAATATAAAATAGAATTTAAAACATTTATTAGAAAACAATAACTAGCACAGAAACGAATAATAATGTTAATACTTTGTGGGCAATGCCCTTAGCTTTAATTAATGTTTGGATTCCCCGGGGCATCTCTTGTAACGCATACAAGTTAAAATATTCCAAAATTCTTATTTAGTAAAAGAAACTTGGTAATTATTCCATAGCATAAACTACTATATAGTACCTCATATATGATTCTTAACGATTTAAGTGCGATTGGTTTAACAATTTATAATCAAACGTTTTTCTAAATTTTCGGGCAGAAAATTTTGACAACTCTCGGACAGAAATATGTTTATATGAAAATAATACGTCTACAAATGTTATGAGTGCATTCTTTAAAGCGATTTATACAAATATTTTCGCAATTTTCATCTACCCCAAATTTTATTAATATTAATTAACAACTAATATCCACGGTTTATTTGTAATACTATATACATTGCAGTGCTACAAAATTGACTTTTATATAGCACTAACCTATAAATTAACTGATGGTGCAATTCTGTGTTCTTTAAAAGCGATTGAGCTTTTTCGATACAATTACTGGTATTATCGGAAAAGGCTAAAACTAACTCCTTTATTTTTTCCAAACGTTCTGCATAAAAAAGTGAGGCAATCAGCCAAGTGCCGCAGAGCGTAATTACAGGTTCCGGGGTAATGTTATGTAGCTTTTCTCTGTACCACGCTATTCGTAACGGGGCATTCAGAAACGTTTTTTATACTAAAAATAAAAAATACCCTTACCACCTCCATGAGTGGAGAACTCCTGGATACGTATTTCGGCAACTAAGTTGCCATCCTCAGCAGAATCTGTTTGACGCCGCACTCTGGGAGATTTGCACCACACAGAACACCACTTGAATAACACTACCTTCCGCCTCATAATCTAAGTCTATATATACTACGCGATCGTTCCGGTACACTAAACGTGCTCAGTGAACCGTAACAATCCGCTTAACAATAAGACTACTATTTACAATGAGTAAACACTGTTCCATTGTAAAACAAACAAATGGATTAGAACATAACTAGCTTGAATTGAATAGCATATTGAATATTTACATTCTTACATTTTTAGGTTACAATCTCTTGATTAGGATAATATCCCAACCCACACCAGACTTTCTGTTCGTTCAAAATCGGGCGCTGTCCAGCTAGAACAAATGACCATGCGCGTCACAATTTGACAAATTAACACAGCCGGACAGCGGAAGAACAGCAGGGGTCCGCGGTGCGTTTACCCCGGAAAGTTTCCAAAATTTATCACATTCGCGCTGACAAGACGGCCCCGTCCCTTACGCAAAAAGCGTTTAAATTGTTTCCGGTACGGTCGTCCGCACTCCCAGGAAATTAAATCGCATTAGCCGCTGTTTGGCGCCAAAATATAACGCCGTCAGCCCGCTTCTGGAATTGGTCCCGTTGGCCGCTCACTGTCTGAGTGCTAACTTTGTTTGTGGAGGGGGGAGAAGTTTAAAACCTGAGTTGTGTCATTTTCTGAGTAATTTCTGGCCAGTGCTGGGGAATGATTTTAACGAATGCCGGTTCCATTTATAATTAATTAACAGAGAAATTTAAATTGTGTTCAGCATTTAATAGGACTATGATGTTGGTAATGGTGCGTCAATCTTTGATTGCCGAGCTTAATAATGTATGGTTAATTTATTTATTGCTTAGTTTCTGTTTGCTATTTCGAGATGAAAATTTAAAAAAAAATCGTTATGGATGATCTTAGAAATCCTACTAACACCCTTTTAAATACTGTATTCAGTAGATGATAACGGTTACGTGGTTCAAAGTTCCCAAAAGTTAGTTCAACTTTTTGCACAACTATACAACAACAAAAAAGAAAATACATTGTGCTGCAATTAAAAAAGAAACAACGCCGATATTTTTTGATTGTAGAGCACTTATTACAGTACTTACTACTATGCAAAGAATATCTATTTCGGAAGGGCGTCGTAATGCAATAATTCAAGCTTCACTCTTAGGAGGAACACACTGTCTTTCTGTATATTTAACTATTCACAAATAAATATTCTCAATAACATTACCATAAACTGCTTCCAAATTTAAATTTCATCACTAGTACGTGAATTTGATGACCTACATATACAGATCACTTGGCCCAAGTAAATATATTGTCATGGAACGTACCGTCGTTTATGTACACCTTGTATAATAAAGTCAATCAAATGAAAATAACTAAATAGTAATTTATCATTTAGAGGGGGAAAAAACACTTACTTACAGGATCACTTAAAGCATCAGCGTTCCATTTTGATTAAGATTAAAATTAAGTAAAACTCTCTAAGAAAGAAATGTCAATAGAACATTTTAAAATCGAGGGATTTTTGACAATGTACAGGAGGTAAAGATTACAAAAATAGACTATGTGTGTATGTAAATAGTGGAAGTGAACCTTTAGGAACAATATTAAATTATTATGAACAGTTAACCTGTGTAATTTAAGATTGGAAACTTCAAGATAGGGAACATAGTCAAAAATCCTCGATTAACATATAAACTATGAATTGAAAAGAATATTAAACGTGTTTATAAAATAGAAATTGTATAATATATTTTTAGAATAAGGGCTACAAAGGTTAATCATATTTCAATTAAGTTTAAATAGTATTATTTAAGAAAAATAGGGAAAAAGTGACAGGTTATGTTAAAAATGTTAATGCAAAAGGGAATGAAAGGTGGGAGGTTGTGCTGGCTGTAAGGGTTGAAGCTGGTCATCATGGGGAAGGCTTGAAAACAGTCAATCCAGGTCCAGATGAATCAGTAACATCTTAGTTTTTGAATTCGCATGGTGCCTGACAGCTCTCGGACCGGGGCGAAGTAAGGATATTTAAAATAGAAAAAGAACATTAATAAATAGAGAAAAAAACAGGAAGCCACAATAAAATTAATAATTTGGAATTTAAAAATAAAATCAATAAATAAACATTCATATTAAAAGTTTATTTATTCATTATTGCTAGATTGGCAGAATTGGAAACAATGATTAGCGTCGTTTTTCGACAAGTTATAAATAGGAGTGCGAGGAGAAAAACAAAAACTTACGATAAAAACGCCGGGTAGAAACCACGTCAGTGGTATCTTGAAAAATCTACAGAATAAAATGGCTACCGCTTCGTGTAGTTGTAAGTGACTTCGTATTGCCCGCAGATATCTGAATAGACGACAAGTACTACTGAAAATGAGTCTTTAAATTAAATCTATGCATAAGATGGCAAATTGAACCAACCTGCGAGAAAATAAAAAATCATTTTTCGGTGTATCCTACAAGATCCGATGTCCTGATTAGCCGCAACCGATGGTGTGTGTCTGGATCGTCCTCTCCCGTCCGATATTAAGCTGTTCAAAGTCCCGGCGTCCCTGGTTACTCCGGAGAAGAGAATTTGTCCCGCCCAACAACATCCAACCCGCCATTTCCGTTTGCATCCATCCTAACCTACAATTAAACACATGTAGGAAGAAAAAGGTATGTGTAGTATAAGGGTTCTATCAGTATTTACTTACCTAAGGAGGAGAATTTCCAAAGCTTGTAGCAGCAATCACTTCGTGACTGTATAGTCTCACTATTATTTGTATAAATTTAGTAGTTACGTTTAAAACGAGTTGCACGGACTCAATAAACGAACGTGACAATAAGCAAAATGATTATGCAATTTGTTAGACATCGATGTATGAGGGATAGTGTATGGTAAAAACTGATAAAATGTAATGCAAGATCTGTAATATTGTTGTTTATTAGTGTTGACTTTTTATTGATTTCTATTATAATTGTTGTATTTATAAACATGCCTTTAATTTCTTGATAAAAGTGCTAAAGATATATATAGTAGTCCGAATATCGGTGGAAATCCACAGGAATCTACACCGTGAGATAAGTCATAAAAAAGGAATCATTTTAGGTGGGGGTGTAGAATTCATGAACCTTTATTAAAAGGGTAGAGTTTGATTTGAATTAAGACATTGTCAGGGTTTGTTAAAATAATTTATTGGTAGAAGTACATAAATGCGTGGGTGGAAATAATAAGGTACGTTCCATCACGATTTCTTCCAAATATAATTAAAAGTAAAAAGGTAGAGGGGGTTTATTACAATATGTATCATCGTACCGATATTGGGTGGAAAGGCAAGCGAAGGTATATCGTACATTTCATGAGTTCAACACAATTCATTTCAGTGAGAGTTAGCGTTAGGTGTTGTTTGCTACGTCATTCCCTCGGTTATGTTAATTGTACGCAAGCCTATTTTGAGAGATCCTAGTGATATTAAAAAGAAATGCACTTACCTTCCTAAAATATATGCAAGTTCTGGCCTTAAGCAGTGCACAAATATTTTATAACGAATACTATCGAAACATCTGGGATATACATTTAAATAATTACGCATATTGTTCTTAGAAATATGGTCCTGTAAACATACTATAGTACAAATTATATTTAAGTATAAATGTTGTATTTTTATTTTCATTGTAAACTGTTGGAGCGAACAACTTCTCGTTTCTTCTCGTTTAAGAAAACGTATGCTTGGTTCACCCTGTTGATATGGAACCTCCTGTATATATGAAAGTAATTTTAAAATGTTACTGTCTACAATTTTCGTTAATAACATTTTTTGATATTTTATATGATGGCGGATATATCGAGCTTTACCGCACTAATGCGTCAGCCTGTATGTATATATGTACTAAATTGGTGAGTAGAAAATATCCGCTACCAAAATAGGTTAGTGTTAATTTGAATGATTTTAATTAAAGAGTAATAAATGATGAGCAAAACTTTATAATAATAAATCGCGCTTAAAAATAACAGTTAAAACTTGTATTTAGTTGTTAATTATGGAGGACCATTAAAGTAATTTATTCTCATAAAATATTATATACATATTTAATCAGGATCAATAGAGGCATTCAAAATTTTTAAAAGAGCGTTTTTAACCAATTAAGTACATGGTTATTTATGATCTGCTTAATACACAATGTACAGTCATAGTTCAGTACGTTTAATAAATAATAAAATATTTATTTGTTTGCTGAAGGATTCGTATATATTCATTAGGATTTCAATGTGGAAATCTCATCTTAAATTTATGTATAGATGAATAAATTTATTTCCCCTTCTGTATTAATAATAATGATTTATTTTCAACTGGTTTACATATAAGTAAAGGGAAAACTAAAGGATATGGGAATACAGTGTTTAAAGTCAACTTCACATCAGTAATTATAAAATTCACAAATCAATATTGACAAATAGTTACAACCTAGTGTTCGGAATACCCGGTAAAGTATTGAAAATTATCACCAATCGCATTGAAAATTTTACATATTAAAATACAGGTGATTGTAACCTTATATTTAATTCTGCTAAGAGGTAAGTAAAATGCATGTGGACGTCTTGATTCATACATTAAAATTCATTTTATTTAAGAGAAAAATGCAAGGAATTTATAATGAGTTAGTTACTCATTATAAGCAATAAAAATTATTCCCTAGAATTATTAATAACTGTTGGTCGTTTATAAATTATCAAGCCAATGAATATACATTAATATCAAGATATTGGAGTAAAATAAATAATATAGAAGTAGTAGTGAGGGCTTTTGATAAATAAACTTATGGTTAACTAAATTAAACATGATAAAAAGAAAGAATTATTGGTTTAATCCATCACCACCGATAGTTAAAGTCTCCAGTGATCTGGCGTCATGCGTCTGTTACGTCAGCATAGATAGGTACATGAGCAGTGGTAAACAAGCTGGCGAAGCATAAGGTTAGACCAAATCGCGTGAACGTATTTGTTCAATTTAATTTCAATTATTAGTGCTTTTAAATGCTACTTCTTGTGTTATTTTTCTGTTACAATGGCTTATACGTGCTGCAACCCTGGTTGTAGCGGTAATTATAAAAATGGCGTAATGGTGAAAGTGCACACATTTCATTGACGGGGACTTACTTGGAGCAGCCCTAACAAAGTAGACCTACAATCGGCTATATCCAGCGACTTAACCATTATCAAAAAGTACTGCATTCTAACTGCCTATGTTATAATAAAATAAAAACCGTGATTCTACCGTATAATGGTGCACTGCAGCAACCATGTGTTTTCGATGATGAAACTATCAATATAGTTCCATCTATCAGATTCCTGAGTCTTATTGTCGATGACACTCTTAGATGGTCTCTGCATATCGACTCCCTGCCAAAAAATTGTCTTCAGCGTGTTTTGCAATTAGGTCTGTAGCCAGGGAGCTTAATCCTCCCTCAGCTCGAATCACTTACTTTGCCTTTTTCGAATCGCATCTTCGTTACGCTCTGCCCTTTTGGGGCACTTGTACCTTATACAATTTTAATACCATTTTTAAACTGCAAAAAAGGCCAATTCGCTACATATTTCGTCTTCAGAGCAGAGAACATTGCCGATCTTACTTTCTGAACCATAAAATCCGAACTCTACTTGCGCTATTCATCCTTGAATCTGTCTCACTAGTTTGTAAGCATCTTTCTGATCTACCTGAACGTCACCACCATAACTACGTTACAAGACGCTTTGATCACGAACTTTTTCTTCCAATACCAAGCACAGAGTTGACTAAAACCTCAATCATCTACAACGCAATCAAGCTGTACAATCATCCCCCAATCCAGCTTAGATCGATATCAACCTATGTAAAATTCCGCAGGAAGGCTAAATCATACCTCCTAATGAGACCCCTTTACGCAGTTAGCGACTTTTTCGGAGGAGGGTAAAATTTAAAATTTAAAGCTTTGTATTTTTTGTATTCGTTGGTATTTTTTTGTATTTTTTCGTGTTTTTTTTTTGTATTTTTACACGTACCTGACAACTTAGTGTGTCAACACTATGTATTACTTGTTTGTTTGTTTACCATTTTTTATTGTAATTTTCCTTAGCTTAGAATTTTGTAATTTTCATGACACTAAAGCACGTTATTATTATTACTATTATTTCTTTAAAAACGGATTTTGGCTTCTCCGCGAAGGGATTTTACCGATTGTAAACACAATGGGGTTTGTGATTTACATTTTACGGAAGGAAATATTATACATACAACGTATTTTAAACCCCATTTCAAGTATACTGCCTTAAGTCATATCTTATTGATAGAACGCAGTACGTTGAGTTTCGTGGTGTAAGATCAAACATAATAAGTCCTACGTCAGGTGTACCGCCAGGATCCAATCTTGGGCCTCTTGTGTTTGTCATGTTTATAAATGGTATTACTGATACCTTGCACTGTGAAACGACATGAAGATATTTTATAAAATTGAGTCATTGTATGATTGCTGGCTATTGCAAGGAGATCTGGATTCAGTGGTTTCATGCTGTGCAACTAACCACCTACAATTGAACATCAATAAATGTAAGGCAAAGACCTACACCCGAAAACAAAATATAATAAGGTATGACTACATTATATCGCATACTACACTCTAGCGTTGTAATTCTATGAGAAATTTGGGGATTGTTTTTTGATAATCAGCTTACCTTTGTTGAACACATCAACGATATGGTAGTAAACGCTCACCGAATGTACAGAAATTGCAAAGTTTTTACTGACACTAGCTGCCTTATAACATTGTATAACCCATTGATTAAATCAAAATTGGAGTATGGATCAATCATGTAGTATCCAGTTTATAATGTACATGTGCAACACGTTGAATTTATACAAAGAAGATTTTTATTCTTTATGAAATGCTACAGTTACTCTATTATGTTATCAAGATTTAATATCACCTCTCTTAAAATTCGACGCACTATAAAGTTGATTGTCCTTTTTTGCTGGAACGCATTATTTCAAAACACCAAGATTAACATCTTGTCACCTCCTGACCTTCTACATCCCTAAAAGCAAGACAAACGCTTTATTAAGATCCCCAGTGTCACTGATGTGCAGACATTTTAACTTGATTAGTAACCATTGTGAGGTACATTATAGTAGGTTTTCAGAAATCCTGAATATCATGCCTAATCATTAAAATTTTCAAACATTTTTTTTTCTTTCTCATATTCACTCTAATCTTCCCAGTAATTTTTTGAACATTACATATTAGTGTTTAACTTTGTTTTGTAATTTATTATTCGCACGTACTAGTACCCCTATGTATTTTTTTCAGGTTATTTTTACGCATTTTGATGTATGTATCTCATATGTATTTCCTGTACTTGGGCTGTTTGCTGGAGCCAATAGTTACCGGAACTTGCTATATTAATTGAACAAATGAATATTAAAATATAGTAAATAAAATTACTATTACAAACATGTACGAACAAATATAGTTTTGAAATATGCAAATTTTAGGTGGTTTTTGCTTCAAAATTTGCTTTCTCCATGATAAAGTCCTTGTTGTGCGACGAACGTTCAGTTGAAGACTGTTAACCTCTTTCAACCCGAATCCCTTCTAAACAATAACAAACAAAACCAATAATTCAGACTGAAATGCGATTTAAAAGAAGTGACCAACGAACACCTAGCTATGGTGACGTCACAAATCAGCACTTCGGTCTTGCTCTTTCGGTGGTAATGTTTAATCGCGAATTCAGTAATTCGAACAGTATATTAGAGTATAAGAACTACTTATGTGTTAATAATAATAATGCAATCTATTTATAATAAAAACATTACAAAATTTTGTGTAAGAAAGTGTATAAAAACAGCTGCAAGTTATAAAGGTCAATATTAGTAAAGAAACAATGACACTTGGAGGAAAAATTAAGGATGTTTGAAAATTAATTAGACCAAAGAAAGAAGAAGAGGAATATGGCAACCTAATAAATCACGAGATCAGACCACTGTTAAGAGGAGAAGATATGGTGAGATTTATAAAGAATAAGGTGATACACCCATATTAAAAGAGAAGATCATGAAACAATCTTTCAGATCAATACTAATTGGAAACCAATTGAGAACAAACTCCGGTATAGGCCACGGATAAGGTGCTATGAGCAAGTTACAGATGACATACGCCGACTAAAGGTAACACATTGGAGAACAAAAATACAGAAAAAAAAGAATTTAGACGAATGGACAAAGATAGAGCACACAGTGAATTATCGCCCATAAGAATATAATATATTTAAAATATGTGTTGGTAGATTTTCCACTTAGACCGCACAAATATTTAACTACTCTCCTTTTTGTAGGATCAAGATCTTACCCTCTTCTGTTGGTGGGCCTCAAAAGAGCATCACATCACATCAAAATGTACTACCTCAGCTATTACATGGATTGCAGCACTGTTAAGTCTTCTGATAGCAACCGGTAACGTGGATAGTCTATGTTACCGTCACTTGAAGGAGTAGTTAATTATTTCATGTTTTCTTCATTAAAATTAACAGAAAAGACGAATTATAAAGAGTTATTATGAATAAATAAATCAATCTGCTCGTATGTATTGTGCTTATTTGTATTGATAATATTCGTAACATCTTTACATTAATTTAAGGAAATGCTATTCACTTATTCTTTAAAGCTGAGGAAGTAAGAGTACCTACCTATAGCAGTTGTTTGCAGGAACGTAATAAAAACAAATGTTGAATTCATCCAAGTTCCATTGCAAACATCCGCGGAAATGAATTTGCAGCTTGTAATTAATTTTATTTTACTAGAATTTCGTAAGTGTAACAAATAAATATTCCCTCAATATGCAATCCGAAAATTTCATTTCTCCCGTTGCAAAATTAATTACCGAGACTGACTTGGATTCATTCGTAATTTACTTTATATTCTTCCTTAATTGCTCGACCGTCTCTAGCAATATTTTCGCATTCAACCACCTCAACAACAACTTTAAATTAACCTTCCGCTTCGTTTCGCGTTCTAGCAAGAACCTTTACTATTTTCTCGTTTCTGGAATATCTTTCTTGCTGAGGCTTTTGAGTTTTAACGATTGCCAACTAGAGTGTTGTTTAATTTTAGAGGTGTTCAACCGTTTAGTACGGACGTATTGAGCGAATCAAATGGAAAAACGACCGCATGTTTACCGATTTGGAATGAATGTAAGTGAGGCAACGAAGCGAGGCAAGCCGTGCGACAGTTCAAAAGAAAATCAACCCCACCGGTTGAAATATAAAGCTGAAGGAATTGAATATAAAAGGGAACATTACATTGTGTGTAAAACCTATTGTAAGTATCGTAGTGGAAATGCATTTCTGGATGCAGACGCAGAACGTAACAGGGCTGTTTCTTCCTCAGTGTGTGTAGATGATATCTATCTGTTTACGTCGACTTGTTTGGTTGCAATGTTTGCTTAGTAATGTAAAAAGCGTTTGCGTTAAAGGAGTGTCGACGATTTGGATAAATCGCAAATATTTTGAAAGTGTGACGTTGGAAAGTATTGAGCGAGCATAATGTTACACCCATCGTGTAACCGAAAAACAATTCTTTTTCTAAAATACTAAAATATTATTTTATGATGTTTCGTAACTATTTATTTA
>JARFOC010076636.1:0-15330 GCA_031763485.1 Osmoderma eremita
TTTTATCTTGTTGTTGACTTTCTTAAGAAGGCTGTGGAACTATTTGGCATTTATCGATAGAAGCGTGACATCTCCAGCTGTCAAATAGAAGAGTGTGATAATGGATAACTTAAGGGTTTTCTAACGAAGATTTTTTATACATCATTACTACTTACGGTGAATGCAACCGAATTATTGCTGGAACGTGTCGTTTATTTGTAGAAAGGTACCCCGAAAGATTCACACCAAATCATAATACAGTAAAGCGGTTATTAGAAAATTGCGCCCCAGTTTGGAAGCTTCCATCGCAAAAGGAACAGACAAAAGCGTTTAGTAGATAATGAGAACATCCAAATAGATGTGCTAGGGTATTTTACTGCATATCTCAATACCTCATTGCGAGATTGTCAAAGACATTTGGCAATATACCACACTGTTAAATATCTAGAACCGAATGATTTCGATTTCTTGGACTGAATTTTGCACATGGTTTTAATAAAGTGTTAAGAAGATCCACATTTTACTACAAAAATTATATGGTGCGATGAAGCAAAATTTGCCAAAAATGGCTTATTTTAATCGCCACAATAGTAATTTTTAGGCAGATGAAAATCCTCATGTGGTTCGTTAACAGGCATTTCAATATACATGGAATTTTAACGCCTTCTGTGCAATTAAAAACAATAGAATTTTGTCGCTACATATTTATAATGATAATTTAATAGGAGAGCGATATTTAAATATAATACATCTACCTACTTCCATGTTTAAACACGCTGCCGAATAAAGATGTTGAAAACGCTTGGTTCCAGCAAGATGGCACACCAGCTCGTTACACACGTTCAGTTAGTGACGTTTTAGAAAACATTTTTGGAGATCACTGGATAAGTAATAACAGTCCATGCCGCTGGCCTGCGCGCTCCCCGGACTTGATGCCTTTGGACTATTACATCTGGGGAAGTATAAAGAACAAGGTATATGCGGAACCAGTAACGACTAAGGACAACACGATTGGCCTTGAACTCGTTAGAACCTTTGCAAATCAGCCGGGCAACAAATCAGAGCATTTTAAAAAGAGTTTATAAATGTTTAGAAGCGGACGGTGGAAGTTTTGAACACATTTTATAAAGTTTTATTGTTTATTTGTTACGTTTTTTTTAAATATATTTTTCCTTTGATCGCTTAGTTGATATATTCCTAACACAAAAAAACCTCAAATAACTCATAAACTATTATAGATAGACATAGGGAGTGCTAATTAACCCTTATAGATAATAATTTAGAAAATCATATGCGCTAACAATATACAGCCTGTTCCATTTAAAATAAGTGAGTTATTGCGTCTTATTAGTTATAATAATAACTTTTTGTGTCACCCTGTATTATTAATTTGACGATTTTGTTAACTTCGTACAACACAACTACGTACTGGCTACATAACTATTAAATTTAAACCTCCTAACTGAAGTAGTTTTTCTGTTATTCATTTTTCATTTCGTTGTCAATAAATTCTTTAAAAATCCATTTTTCTCAAAAACTGTCAGAGATAGGTATAGGGAAACCTTAACAGAACTCATTTGTAACAACATATGCCGTCATAAAATGAAATGATATACAGGATGTTCCCTTTAAAATAAGCAAGTTGACATTCGCTTCTGGTTTAATCGGAAATTGTTCAGTGTTGCCAATATTTTTATTTGAAAGATCGTCATCAAAAACACCCGAAGGCAAACTTTCATCATTCAACTAGTAATGGTTCCCAATATTCCGCTAACCGACGGTTTAGATACAGGCTGCCTGTATATAAATAATATTTGGCATGAATAGAGTACCTACAAAACAGACGCAATCCAATTCAACGAAAGACTAATATGGAATCGGCTTGTAACTGATATGTGTAAATGAGCTTTAAAACTATCGTTACTATTAAATTCAACAAAATTTTTCTTCACCTTGATGTTAGTTTTCTGAAAAAAGAAGAATTATTTACACCTGAAAACTAACATAATTAATTTTCGATTGCTGTGCAATGTGGGTAGAATTTGTATATTTATATTTAATTGTGGTAGCCCCTGAAAGGTAATGTGCCCTCATATGGACAGTGCGGCAAAAATTCTAGGAACAATTAAAAGGTACGCAGTGTGAAAGAACCGTGGTGAGGAGAAAGACGAGTCGAATTTCACGAGAAACGAATACGGTAGCCCGAAAGATCGGAAAAGCAATCTTTTCCGAACATTAACCGCGTCTTTAAGGCATAATGAATGTATTACAATTAGAAATCACGGGAAGTTTGATACGAATAGAATCCGTGGTGCATAATCGAGCACCATTCGTAATCTGTCAGGTATTGAAAGGAGAGTGCCCATTACTGGTGGTTAATACAAGGCGTAGAAAAGAATCAGAGGCCACACACGACTGCCAACACGGTGCGGTCATTAGCGACCTGTAGGTATGTAAATGATTGATAACTATTCCGGTACTGCGATTATGGTGCTGACAAAAAGAAACCGGTCGTGTTAGTTTTATTTGCAGTAGTAACAATACTTAAAACGTTGCCTTACATGTTACATATAAATTGTTCGTTGTTTTACCAATACTAAAAAGATGCCTAATGCAACTGATTATACCAAACTAATTGACATAAAGATCAGCATAAATCAAGTTAATATAAAAAGCTAATAATAAAATAATCCGTACAAATTCTATGACTAAAATGAGGGATACATTTGCGATTTCTACCAGCGACTTTTTTAATCAACACAATATTCTGATTAAATCAGTGTATTTATATTATACTATACAGGGCCTTATCGACATTAAGATAGCGTTACCAGGCTGCCAGGTTGTTGCTGATAACAAAAGCAAATAATGGGGTACAGAGATAACATTTTTCAGACCAGACACGTACCGTCCAATACACGATCCCAGATCGTATAAGTCGATCGGAATTGTAGGAAAGTTAATTATAATTGCCATTGTTATTACATACGTATATATATATATATATACATATATATATATATATACATATATATATATATATATATACAAATCGATCACATTCAATTACCGAACGCCAGATAAAAATCGCAATGTGTGTACCTACACAGTTGCTACATGTCATTTCTGTATTTACTTAAGATGAATTTTCTATAATAATTCTTATCACTATTTTCTTGGAACTTATGTAGATATTTGGTAGTCTATCTATATCTTTTTTTAACTATTTTGTATTTGGGTGATGTGTTGAAATTATCAACTAAACATTACATTTTCCGTAGGTACTTAGCTGATACTTCAAATTAATGTATCATACAAACAATCTTCCGCATCCATAAATGAAAATTGAAATAGTTATCCAAGCTATTTCTCTTCACAGATCTTGTGAAAGAAAACTGGGCATAATATCCTTGAGGTTCAACATAATCGATAAAAAAACTATTAGTACGGTAACCGTTTCATTAGTAAAAAAGAAACTTTTTGAAGGATTCTGAATACACATGCTGTGTAACTCTGCATAGAGTATTCTACATAAACAAACTCTTGTATTTAATTAGGATATCTACGTTGTGGCAGGGTAACTTTGTAAATATCTCAAGTAACTCATAAAAATTGCCAAATCAAAATTACTATATTAAAATAAAACAGTAAAATTTATTAAATAATTTTAAATCAGCAATATCTCTATATTTTGCATGCCAGATTATCAATTTTCTCCAATTATTTCTAATAACAAATTTAATTTCTCATCGCCTAATTTTAAGATTATGAGCATTCATTTACGTAGTGCGTGTAAAGATGTTATAACGCCCTTTCCTGTGAATTTCAATGAAAGATACGATTCCAATAAATCAGATTTTTCGAAGCTGCACTGTGATTTGCTGGAGGTTGATTGGTCGTTCATCGACAGATTCACCGATGTTGATGATTCCGTAAAATTATTTTACACGACAGTTTTCTCAGTCTTTATCGATCTGTGCCTAAGATTGTTGCTACTCCTTCATCCAACTATCCGCGCTGATTTACCGTTAGCATTAAACGTAAGCTGAAATTAAAATTGTATTATCACAAAAAATGGAAAAAAGACTGGAAGCACCTATTTCATAACTGAATTTCAGAGATTGCGTCGTACACTTAAGTCTGAAACAGCGGTCACCTATAGTGCTTACATCAGCAACGTTCAACGTCGGATTACTGAGGATCCTAGTTCCTTCTGGCAGTATCTGCATTCAGAAATAGCTCTACCAGAATACCTGGCAAATTTTATAATGGGGAGCTTGAACTTGTCGAGGCTTTTGCTACTACTTACGTTCTGATTATCAGTCTACTCTTCCTGATTCTGATTCTAACCTTCTTCCGATTCATTGTCCAAAAATAATGCCTTGTGACGTTCTAAAATCTATAGAACGCTTAAAAACCAAATTTACAGCGGGAGTTGACAATATTCCGTCTTTTGTGGTTAGGGAATGTGCCATTATTTTCGCTGAACTTTTGTGTAACATTTTTAACCTGTCCTTGGAGACATCTATATTTGCGGCTACTTGGAAGGTCGCCAGGTTTTGTCCAGTTTTTAAGATGGGTGACAACAGCGATATTAATAACTACAGACTCATAGCTATTATTTCAATTTTCGCTAAAGTGTTTGAATCTGTTATTTATGCACTACTGTCATACAGCTGTCATTGATTCATTGCTAAGCGATCTACAATGAGCAACCTATGTACCATAACGCAGGAGATAACAGAAGATCAAGATCTTTTTTGGTTAGCTCAGGTGTGCCTCAAGGCCGCACTCTCTTTCCACTCTTGTCTAATTTATTTATTAATGACTTAATTACTTCAATTCACTATCATGTGCTCGCCTATGCAGATGACTTGAATAGCTTCTATAGAGTTAATGATAGCACAGACTGCCAAGTCATTCAATCAAACTTGGATGGCATTCACAACTGGCGCACTGATAATAAGTTGAAATTAAACATTGACAAACGTGGTTTTGTAAGCTACACTAGGAGAATAGGCAAAATCAACTCCAGCTACTACATAGATGGAGTGCCGCTGTCCATCAATGACATCGTTAAAGACCTGGGAATTACCTTCGACAGCAAACTGAACTCTGTTAAACATATTTTTGAGGTAGTTCAATCAGCTACCAGATCTTTGAGTTTTAATATATTGAGGGGAGATCAAAATAAAAAGTACCTAGCCAGAGAATAAAAGATTAATAGAAACAAAAATATTTTTCGACATGCTACCCTTCCACAGTTAAAAAATATCGTTCCGTAACTCCACAAAAAAATCGGAAATTGCGTCATTTAGTTCTTCATCTGAAGAAAATCGACGTCCTCGCAAGTGATTCTTCAACTAAGGAAAGAGGTAATTGTCCGACGGAGTTAAATTAGGATTGTAATAGAGGTCTCGTAACCCAACAAAATCACGATTGTGGATTTCTTCCTGAACTTTAAGAGTCCCATAAACGCGACAATTATCATGCAACAAAACAATTTTTTTTGCAGAACCAGCTGTTCATTGCAGAACTATTTTAATCCTGTTTACGTGGTGGATTGTATCACATTTTCCGCCGTCCTTTCCTACAATTCTAGTAGTCCTTTTGCCCTGTTTTTTTTTTCTCCACTCTCTCCTATGATTAACCTTCTCCACTCTTTGATTCTCATTGTCGTTACATCTTTTTCTACCTGCTCTTTCCACTTTGCTTTCTGTCTTCCTTTAAGCCTTCCTTCCACTGGGTTCCATTCTGTTAAAGCTCTTAAGGGATTTTCTCTTTCTCTTCTAAGCATATGCCCATATTACCGAATCCTTTGTGCCTTTATATATCTAACTACATTCTCGTGTTTTAAAATTTCTTCTAGTTCATTGTTCATAAGAGGTCTCCATTCATTATCAGTTCCTTTGCAACTCCTTGTCGCACTCCTCTGTTCACTTGGAAGCTCGTAGTCATGTTTTGTCCTATGTTAACTGTTGCTGCTGTTTCCACCATTGTCATTTTTATAAGTTTTATTAGTTTCTTTGGTGTTTCTATGGCTTCAAGACCTATTATTATGCTTTCCCTTTGTAGTGTATCAAACTATTGTTTAAATGTGATGCTTGCGTCTTTGCCCTTTAGCGTAGTGGAGATGCTTTGTGCATCCATTGTATTCAATCTTGTTTTGTCGGGGGATCCTAGTGGAACACTCATGTACCATCGCCTGTTATAATTTTAGAAAACTGGTCTTGGTCGTGAGCCAACGACACCAGGTTTTCTTAGCAATTTTTTTCGCAACTTTTAGTCATAAGTGACGCTGACACTTTATTCTCATGCAAAATTTTCAAAACCGATGCTTAACATATTCTTATGTGATTTTAAATAACCGAAACTTTGATTCGTCAACCCGTTAACACCATTTCTTCAAGTTTCAGTCCTTCACCTCATTTGAACTACTGTAACCGGAATGTTATTTGAAAATATGCATCTATAATATTGGGGTGATTGCCCCTCTTCAATATATTATTCCAAAACGTGAGTACTTATTGTTTACTTAACACGTAAGGTAAACAATCGGTACGTTCACAACAAATTCTTAGAAAAGTGTCGCCTTGCATTACTTGGAACATCTAATCTTAAACAAAATTGATGTAAACGTCCCCAGTCCCTATCCAAAAACTTAATTCCTAATAATGTGTTTTTTGTACTGTAAAACAGTAGTACCATAAGTGGAATAAGTGAACTAGTATTTTAAACTATTTAGGTTATTTATCACGTTCTGTCAAATACATTTCAAATTTTAATTGAGTTTATTTAAAGAAATTTTGAACAATGGGTTTAACTAAGAGAAGAGCGGTTCCAAGTATTTATAATGATCGGTTTTGGAGATAGAGCCCATTCTGTTAGAGACGCTTGCCATTTGTTTAATCACGCATATTCAGATCGTACCCCATTCAGTAGTTTTATTGTGAATAAAATTTATAATAAATTTCTAGAACAAAGGTGTGTTCCCGATCGACTTCGGAGTGGTTGTCCTTCGACCGATGAAGGTACTAAACTCAATATGTATGACCAGAGTTTCATTTGTTAATTTTCGTTGTTTAGTTTATTTTCTTCTGTATTTACTTGGTCTTCCTCATGCACATCTGTGAGAAGAGTTTCCCCAAGAGACTTCTCTAGTAATTTTTCGTTTATTTTTCTTATTCTTCCTTTTAATTCTTGAATTTCGTCATCTTTTCCTGGACACTTCTCGCAGATAGAAGTTATTTTACCACAATAATTTATTTTTCCAATTTCGTCGACATAAAGTCCTTCGTTTCGCAATGCGCAGCTGGGGTGATAATTATTGCTGCAAATAATTTACGTCACAAAGGTACTGAGCACCTGGAACAGTTAACCTCTTGGAATTGTTTTGATTTAGCTGGAGCCATCACGACTACACACTACTGTATGTATCATCCGTACGTTGGTTCGTGAGTTGTGCGAAGATCGACTCATACAGTTTTGTGATGATATAATGCCGATGTGTCGACCCCAATTTTATTCCAAATATTCTGTTTTCTAACAAAGCTATTTTACTTCATACAGTACTCAATAGATGAAACAGTAGGTACGGAACACGTCGAAATTCACACTGGATGCGTGGAGTACCCACTCATTAGAAAAAAGATATTTTGAGTTTTTAAGGATCGAGCTAACTCCTGCGTTGGCAGTACTCTGCTCCAACAACGAAGATCCCGATTTACCCAACCAGAGAATACAGCAGGATGGGGCTCCGCTCGACATCTTGATGACACGGTTTCAAACAAATGGATTGGGAGGAGAGCATCAATTGAATGGCGAGGTCTCCAGACTAAACCCAAATTGATTGCTACTTTTGGAGTTATTGAAAAAGGAAAGTATACCCTACTAAACCTCACAACCTGAACGACTTGTAACAACGAATACAAGATGAAATGCGTGGAACCACTCTATCGATACATAACGTTCATTGAATTTTATTACCGGATAGAGATGTACAATGACGTCCAAAGCTGACATTTTCAACACAATGCTTTTTGAGAATACCCTTTTTTAATTTGATTTCCTTTTCAAAAAGTCTCTTATGTATTGTTTTTAATTAAGCTTTTTAAATAAATAATTGATCTGTTTTTTCATCATTTTCTTCAAAATTCATTAATACGTTTTTATTTGAGTGTTCCAGTTCGGACGCACTCTATATGCCACTTCACAAAATCAATATTCTAAATCATTGTGTTGTTATTAATTTGAATTACCAAGAATGTATTGGATATGCTAAAAATTATTTTAGAGTTTGTAGCTTGTATCTAACAATTGGTTTTAAATTAACTTTAGTAAAACATAGATACACGGCAATTTAATTACTTCTAGAAGAAATGTTAGAAAAGGAGATTAGATTAGTTTATCGAACATATTTTTTTGTAAATTGTGCTTTGTATTGTGTATTATCCGGACGTTTTAGGTTGATAACGTAAATCCCTCTATAATTACGCGTCTTGGGAGGGGTGTGCGTTTCTATGTACTAATTTTGTGCCGCTGATCCCACTAATATCATATGTAGGTGGCTTAAGCGGTAGTGAAGATGTGAAGATGAAGATAACCTAAAGCCACTAGGTAATAGCAATGAGTTACCGTTTTTAGAATCAAATACAATTAAGCAAGTATAATACATTTTGTTTACTTACCTTTTCATGGAAACTATTTAAGGAATTGAGGCTGTATTATTTTTTAATCTCAATCTAAGAAATATATATTACGTCCTCAATTGTCAACGTAGAATGTAGGATATAAAATCATCGGTGGCGAAGGTTTTAAGCTGATAAAAGGTGCAGGGGTAAAATTTGACTGACAATGGAACACCAGTAACCCTCACCTCCCGATTTCGATGAAACTGCACAGACTTTTTCTGTCCTGATTGGGCATATCGATAAATAAGGATAAACTAAAAATATACATAAGTATTCTGTCACGTACACCATTATCGTAATCACTATTTAATCAGAAGCATTTTTTTCGTGCAGTGTAAATTTGCAGTTTAGCATAATGGTAATGAAAATAATAAAAATACAAAAAGAAATGGGGGATATGGGGTATCCGGTCCCCCGTTATTAATATTTTCCGAAAATAATTTGCATTATCCTTGAGACTATGTAATATACCTATATTCAAATTATATCCTACAAAAAAGAAGAAATCTGTAATTCCCGAGATATTTACAAAAATTTTAAAATCATTCAATTATCGTGATTATTATGGTAAAAGTAAGACAAGGGGAAGTAAAACAAATATATTTATTATAATTATGTTTATATTTAGAAGAAATAAATTAACTTTTTTGTACACATTTGTTTCATCATTATTTATATAATTATTATTATTTAACCCGAATATCTACATTCACGCCTATGATCTACTAATACCTATCGTTA
The DNA here is from genome assembly GCA_031763485.1 of Osmoderma eremita. Lineage (NCBI taxonomy): Eukaryota > Metazoa > Arthropoda > Insecta > Coleoptera > Scarabaeidae > Osmoderma > Osmoderma eremita. The sequence continues at coordinate 9,411 of JARFOC010076636.1, forward strand.
CTATCTACATCTTATTAGGAATGATTTGGTTTGATTTATTTTCTTGTATAATTAAGTCGCCGGCCATTTTAAGATACCTATATTGTACATATAACTTAAATGAATTTTACGTTTCGATCTTTTCACTTATTACATCATATTTACACATATACAAATTGGCCAATACATATACATACATACATACATATATAGTTTATTATGTACAGTATTAAAAATTGCGTTTCCGTATACCTACTAAAGCAAATTACCTAGATAGATTTATTTATTGTATAATAACCATTATCAGGAACAGAGAAAATATCAGGATTCGAGCCTGCGATTTTACTAAAGAGGTTTTAGAATACCCGCACAAGCCGTTCAAAAATGAAATTTGTCGATTTTCCAAGGTTTTAGATGGTATCGCGCTTATGATGATGATAAGCGAATTCAATTTAGATTTTTTTCCGTCATATATGCAGATTGCTGATAAAAAGAAACATGTTTATTTGACAAATTTATCTATACAAACTCAATATAGATAAACGATTTTTTGATCGGTTCTTTTATATTTATCCTTCTAGAGTTATATATTTTTTATAATTGCAGTAAGACAAACTTACACAAACTTATACAGCGAGTCCTAAAGGGAATTATATCTCAGTAGGTCTTGAAAAGTATTTACTTGTAAATCGTCATGTGCCGCATTAGTGTCATTTGAATTACTCAAAAGTGGATAATCTCTATATCAATTCACCAATATTCGCATTTCAACTGTGTTGCACATTCAATTTTTTTTTGCAAATACTGTATAGCCCGTTTGCACCTTAGTAGTAAGGTTCTTACGGAATTATTTGTATCCCACTCTGGTTTCAGAATTAGTATATATAACTATCTTACTTCCCGCTGCGAAATATTTTCTAACAATTTGTTTGTGAAATTGACTACATCATTTACCCTCATAAGTCAATATTCGTTGGGTTTATCCATGTATTTCTTTATAATGTTTTACTTCCGTGACTTTTTCTTTATATCATCACCGTCTTGTAAAAACAGATATGGCAACGGTTAACGGTATTCTCACAAGCGATGTAAGGTCTTCCTAAAGTGTAAATGAAGTATGCACACAATGTGTTTTCTTTTACCAAATAATTGTTGAATATATTTTACTTTAAAAAAGTAACTCCAAATTAATTATTCTCATTTATTTAGTCTATGAGTCCTTATAGCGTTAAGATCTCGAATTTGGCAAGGTACAGGGACAGAGAAATGCTATATTTTCACCCTAGAACTCGTCATACTTATTACTACTATACTCGTAAAACTGGCAATGATACACCTTATTTCCGTACTGCCGGCCAATTATTCTTATCGTAAAAATAATTGTACAGAGATAGAGAAATGAATTAATCTACTGGTTGAATTGCTCGTTCCAACAAAATAGCACTTCTCTAATAATCACAAAAGTTGCACTGGGTTGTCTTTTCTCCCTTCTCTGACGATTTCACTAATTCTATTATGCGCTGTTACCACCAGCCTCGATGTGCTTGCATTATTTGATGTGTGTAAGCGGGCATCATCATATGCGACGGCGGTATCTGCAAGCTATCACCTGGTTTAGGGCCGCTACCACTCAAACACGGTTTACCATCTCGGACTAGCACCGGAACAGCAACCCTTCTGGGAGACGGGGCCGAATTATTATTTTGCTGATCGTGCATCCCCTTCTCGTGCATCGCCCTTTTGGTCTTATACCTGCAAATAATTCGAATAAACAAAACGAATGAAAATCAATATTGACAGAAACATGTACCCATGAAAGTTTTCTGATCACAAATACAGTTAACGACAGCTATCAAGTTTCATATACGTTTACGTAACACCGTATTTTTCCAATAACTATTTCAACATTTTATTTTTATAAAGTCAAGTGAATTTCGTCGTGTTTTTTTCTATTATTAGTACATCTACGTGTATGTAGGTCAGACATTTTCCATGAACTGGTTTCTTTTCATTGGACTATAAATAATGTTTGCTTTGTATATATGTACAGCGTTGATAAGTCATTCAATCAATTGCATTTTATTAATACACAACTTAAAGCAAAATAATAATTTGCACTCTTAATGTAGTTAACCGAACAAAGTTATTCCAAGAATTAGATCAGAATTCATATGTGCTAAACAGAAAATGATTCAAGGGTTCCTACCTACACATAACTCCAGGCATACAGGCCGATTTTTTTTAACTCTATCACAAACTTTCGCAAACGAGGGCTGATGCGATTCTTAGAAGAAAAAAAATTATATAACAATAGTTCCGATCTTCTTTTGTTTCAACGTTATAGCGTCTTAAAGATATAAATAATGTGGTTTAGATAGATAGATATTTATTTCATTATGCTACAGCGTGAAAATCGTCAAATACAACACAATAAACACACGGTTCGGATTACTCCTCCCACACAAAGCATTAATTAATTCGGGATGACACGTGTTTCGGGAATACGTGGATTCCCATTGTGAAATCGAATAACAGAATGAACGCGAAAATAACTTAAACTAGAAACATGCACTCCTTTTCTTCTCCCTTCAATCCCTCTACCTATCCCTAACATATGTACTGCCTTCTCCCACACCTCGGACGCAAAAAATTCTTAGAAGGACCAGCCGAGCGTTCTCAAGTGTACGATTTTATTACTCCAATAAATCGGAAAATGACAAGGGCACTTCTTCCCGATTAAGAAGGTTTTTATTCTTTTTAATTTATTATGTCTGGTTTTTACCATATTTTCCGCAACGCCAGATATATCTGCTCTCCCATGTGGGTAGTGCGTGAGTGGTCCTTATACCTAGTTTCGATGGACCTCTTTGCCTATCCAATGCAGACTTTCTCACAATCTCCACATGTACTTGACTTTTGTTTCATTTCCGGTTTGTCTCTAGGATTTCCTAAAAGGTTACGAAGTGTGTTGGATGATTTAATAACCGATTTTCATATTTTCGTCCTTTACGACTCGGCTAATTCCTTTAGTTATTTTATGAAAAGGTAATATTAAAAATTTATTTGTGTCGCGGGGTTCCATCGGAGTAAGAGTTGTGGAGTTTCTAAGGTGTTATCTATATCGGGCCTTTTTAAGGACGCGATCAACATCTACAGGGAAGAAACCATTGTGTTTTGCAATGTTTTTAATATATTTTAATTCTTTCTCGAATCTGTTTTGACTTAAGGGGAATTTAATTAATCTATTAACCAGGAAATTAATCGCAGACATCTTATGTTGTTGATAGTGGTTAAAATCTGCCGCTATGAAGCTATCTGTGTTGGTTTCTTTTCTGTATGTGTCTATTTCTAATTTACTGTTATTCTTAATTACTAACTATCTAAGAAAGGTAGACGATTGTTCATTTACTTTTCCGCTGTGAATTTAATCGAATCAAATTTTGAGTTTAATTTTGTTAGAATTTTGTTGTGTACAAGATAAATCAATTATAAAAACGTGCATTAGCAGATGGAACGGTAAAATAAATTTGTGAAAGACTAGAAGCACAATCAATATTATTAGAAAGTAAATTGAATAAAAATTTTGCACTGTGTTGACTTCAACGTTCATCAAGGCTGCGTTATGAGTTTCAAGTAGTTCCTTATAGTCGGTGCCACGTTCCGGATAGATGCCATTAACTTTATACGTCAAGAACTTTAAGACACGTTTCTATATTTTTCCGACAGCCAAGTTTTGGTAAGTATAGCAGGGGCACCATAACAACAAACCATATTCTATGTGACTTCTTACAAATGTGTGAAAACTCTTGCAAGGTCTGACAAAAATCCAAGATCTCTCGTTGCAGACAAGCATATAGGTGATATATGTTCCAAAAAGGAAAGCTATGAGTCACACAGGGTATCCAAATCTTTTATTTTGCTCTTTCTTGGCACAGGCTCGATCCCAATCGAATAATTATGCCTCAGAGGCCTGGTGCATTTTGCGTAGGAAACCGCAGTGATATTCAAGAAGATTTTGTTGCGCTTACAACAATCATCAACAACTAGTAAATCATCAATGGACTTAATATTCGGATATATTTTCAAATCATAGGCATATTCCAGAAAAATGCAGGTCTGCTCATTGAAAACGTCATTTGCATAATTACTAAACAATAGCGGACCAAGATTATGGCCAACAATTTCGAGGAAAATCCATTATAAAAAACCTAACATCTTTGGGTCAGATAAGATTCGATTGATTGAAGGAATGACCGTTTAGAATATGTGGTGTCAGCGCCGTGCATCCATACATCTATGGTGCACCACCGCATCGAGTTATTGACTGGAAAAATCAACAATTTTCAAACAGATAGTTTGGTCAATGGAGTCCAGCACACTCGATCTTTGGATTTAATTCCGCGGTTTGAAGAGGCATGAAGCACCTTGTGTGCCTAATAGAAATAGCTACCCGTCAAAAGTTACCCGAAAGAATTTAAGTAACGGCTGATTACATACGCGATCCATATCTGATACAGCGTTACTTCGTCGATATGAGGCATATATTATAATTTTTGAAATCTATTCTTTTGTTATGTTATGTTTTTTTTCCATGACACAAACCATTTTATTAAAATCTCAGACGAATATGAACATGGGTCCATTTGTTCATTAAGACTCTTCTGTATATTTTGACCGTGCTATCCCTCCTCATTTTTGTAACAGACTACATATCGTAGAGGCGAATAAAATTTGCTAATGCATTATAATAATTAATACATCAATAACACTTTAAAATAACCCAGCCCGTAATAATATATGTATTTGTATTAGAGTATCTATAATAACCACACAGGAATGCTATTGAATATCTTTATCTAAATAAAAATACAAAAATATACTACACTTAAGAATATCATAAATAATAAATAAATATTCGGCTGTTTCATTATTTTGCAATTACATATTTACACGTGTATAAGTAGGTATGTATTTGTTTCATATATGAAAAATCATATTTGATAAATCAGGACTATTATTTCGCTTCTACTATTGTCGCTGTGCTTAGGAAATTACTATTAGCACCTCCCTGATTATGGAAGCGATCCTTCAGATCTTTCAAATTAGCATTTACCCGAGGTTTAAATACTTTCACAAAAACTCACACACGCTTTAATCTGGAAATGTATCTTATTTGCTTGCAATTGTTTATTTCAAAACTACAGACTACCTTACCATTAAATGGAGTAACCTACAAACACGTATCTCTTTGATAAATTTCTGGTCTCTAATAGCACTGGTGGAAACGCAATTGTACTCATTTCCACACCATTTGCTGATTGGTTGGTTAGTGATTATAATAGTTTTAGCATAACAAAAATAGCTATCTTGTGTATTACTTTGTTGTACATAAATATAAGATCAATAAATCGATTTTGTTACTAATTCCACATCATTGCCACAGCTATTTATACTACAAAGTGTTGACAACTAAATCATTGGCATCGGATTCGTTAATGGTGAATGCAGATAAATGTAACGATTTTGAATTAAAAAAAGGTAGAGTTTTTAGCAGTGCAAATATTAATTATTTTCGTTCATTGTTGCAAAATACTGACTGGAACTCGATATTGGAGATGACTGATATAGATGCAATCTATCATAATTTTATTTATTTCCTGGTGCTTAGAAGTGGCGTGCCCTTTGGTTATTAAGAAAAAGAGAAAGAGGCATGATCAAATGATAGGGTTATCAAAAGCTCTAAGGAATTAGAGGAACTTTATTGGGTGAAATGCCATATCGATATACCGAAACTTGAAAATATATATAAAAATAAAAAAGACCATAAACGATTAATTCAAAAAAGTAAGCAGGAATACTATTATAAGAAAATAGAAATATCTACAAATAAATCAAGGGATGTTTGGAAAATTGTCAATGAAATACGAAATAGAAACTCAAA
>JARFOC010076667.1:0-15326 GCA_031763485.1 Osmoderma eremita
TACGTCGAATAGGTGCTTGCGTGTTCTCATCATATGTTTGTAATCGGTCATTTAGTTGTACGCCTTTCCTTTTCTTGCGGTTTTTTGGACTTGATAATGAACCAGTTTGTTGCTCCTGTTTTATATTATATATTGTATGCTCTGAGCAACACAAAGCTTTACTTGCTTCTTGAACGGCAGCACTCACATTCATAGCTTTATTAAAATAATTTAAATCATTTGCAATCATACACTTCTCCTTCAAGCTGAATTTTTCTCCCTAATGCCGTTTTCTCCCTACAGGCTCACAACTGTAATTAAATGTATAGGTTATAAAATTTCTAAAAATCCAGAAAAATATCCATATTACTCTGTACAGCGTTCTTATAGCAGTAAATTAGAAAATAAAATTATTATCATGCAGCTCCTCATTGCGCAGGATTAAAAACTCAATATAAAACAAAACCCAGTTTTTTTTGTTGTACTTTTGCCGAGTACAGTACAGTTTAATAAAATTACGTAAACCATTCAGCGTAACTGATACAACGGGGCTGCAATACCTACAATTCCCCGTTCAAATTAACCTGTGACATGTATCAGATAAAAATCCAATTTACTATTTTGTACGCATAACAATTTGTCGGCGGATTTAAAATTAAACCAAGTGACAAATTGGCAGAGGAATTATAGGCTTGTGTATGTAAAGAGAGGCACGCGTTGCGAAAATCCATGAACAAGAAATATTTACACGAAAAAAACTTATTCCATAATAGAATACAATGGGTAGGATATACCGGGTTCTCTTTTTTCTTTATCACGCATAATTTTTTCCTATGTGTAACTTTAAAAATATGCATTAGTAACATGGACACCTAGTTATGTTGTATAGCTGTTAGAATATAGATGGCACTCTTTACATAAATTACCTAACTATACAGAGAGACACAGACAAGTGGTGTACTCATGTATCAAGTGCAGAGAATAAAGAAGTAAAGTAATTATTGTTATTGTTATTATTAACAACGCAAGCCAAGCTTTTCGAGGAAGATAAAGTAAACAAAAAACTATGTTTAATTTGTTAAACGAAAACGTGGGAATTTTGAGTAAAATACTTTTTACCAATAGATGCAGATCGGTGCCTAGAGATAAACCTGATATAACGAATTAACAATAAAACAAAAGGTACTGGGAAAGATCATAACATTTGCTTTAATCTGGTAAACATTCCAGTTAAACAACCGTCCATCCAATGAGAGCTTTCTGCTGCCGGTCTGCCACAATAGAAACGCATAAATTTAATTCGTGTTCGCCAAGCTGTAAAATTCACCCCCAAGCTAATAGTTCATTATTACGGCAAATTAACTCTCTCTTCGATGGACCGTGCCAGTTTCAGTGCCCGCTCCCATCCGTTCTAAACATTGCCTGCTGTTGCCTGGGAGGAGAACACTATGTTTGAGAGGTTTAAAACCCTTTCGGTATAAAATCTAGCGAATCAGTTTTGCTCAACTGCTTGGGACCGCATTGATACCGCCATGCCCAACACACCAGACAGAATTACAGGAATTGTTGAATATTTTAATTCAATTTGAATTAATTAGGACGCGAGCCAATTCTGAGAAAGCCAAAACGGGAACGGATTTCATTGGAAAAGCGGAGATTCTGTAGACAGTAATAAGCAAGAGGCCGAGCATAAGTTCGTTGCTGTCTGTTCCGATATTTTTGCATTGAATAACTTCGATTAAACTTGCAAATGTCGTGTAGTAGATAATAAAATTTGAATTCGGAACAAGGAAAGTTTTTTGTTTAAGTTCGCCCTTGGGATTGTACGATATAATAGTTCCAAAAATATCATTTGCCTATTAGCTCTTCCAGTTAGCTAGCTTGATACCGTTTACTGGCTTCGAAAATCCAGGGGGAAAAGAAATTAAAATTTATTCCAGTCCGAATCTCATCTTCTGTTTGACCCATTCCCCCCATCCCATAAACCAGCTTAATTAAATTAACTCTTTCAGAATTCCCCCGATCAAGCATCGTCACATCAACCATATCTTCCAGTCTATCCCTTCTCCCTCTCCAAATGGGGGAGGTTAGCGGGGGAAGGAGGCATTTCACAATTACCGGAAAAGTAAATACAATTATCGGGAGCTATTATTCAAGAACTGTGACCCGCGATTCCCTTTAAACCGAGCTCTACCCGGAACCCGCACCCTATCCGGGCAAAGACGAAGTCAGTTCAGGGACCGCACCCGGAGCACGGAGAACCGTTTTATCACCCCGACGGTCATTAGAGCGGAGACAAAGGCCATTCCAGCGCTAGCGAAAACACAGAAGCGTCATTCATCTTTATTTAATTCGATGTTATCGTCAATTTTCAACGGCTCGCAGCAGGGTAGACGGTGGTGTAAGGGTAGAAGTTAGCATCCACGTGCATACCTCGCTAATCCGTTCCTCGCGAATAATATTCAGCTGGAGCTCATGGAGAAGAATTCAGTAAGCTGGGAACTACGTTGGGAAGAAATAATGACTGCAGGTTCGGAAGGTTGATCCCAATTGAAGCATTGAACACAGGATATCGTGCATTGTGCACAATCAAACAATTAGAGGTAGTTAAAGGATTTGTCATTGCTTTTTTATTGCCAACAAAAATCCCTTTATACTTAAATGAAAGCCAAGATTTGATGTATGTAAAGCTATAAAATTCATTTATTTAAACCAAATGCAAAATAGATAGCGTATAACTTCAGTATATAAAATTGTTCCTGTTTACCGAGAAGGAGTTAGTCGAAGCTGCCAGTTACCAGCTGATATTGTTATTTATTTCAAACCTTAAGCAGGAAAAGGGGGAGAGAAGTAAATTGATATTTCCACCTCAATGTATATACCTTTTCGTTAACGTAACAATGAGGTTTACTATAACCAAATATTAAATAAAATATGTAGAATTATTAGTTCCACTAGGGGGAACACAGATGTCGCCAATAGTCGCAAGTTAGGAAAATACACATATATTAAATATAAATAAGAAAACTATGCTCAATATTTTTAACAAATCCAAAGCAGATGGTTGTGTTCTCACAGAAGAAATAATAAAACCAATCACGTTTCAACAGAACACATCAATCTGAATATCCTAAGTTATGTACAGAGAAACGATATGCAGGATCGCTTTTAGATGTAGACAAACATTATGAAGTAACATACAGTTCGATATACAAAACCGTGAAAGAATTCAATTATAAGCCATACAAAATACGAATCATCAATCTTACTCGAAAGATAAAATAAACCTAACAGATTTTTGAGAAACAATGTTTAATTTGTGAATGACGAAGCTACATTTACCGTTGTTTTGTTTGTCTTAATTAACAATTGGAATAAAATAATTTCTTCGTTCAAAGTTAACATTTTGCAGTTAAAACATAACCAAATTCTACTATATCGTAATATTTCTGTTTCATTAATTCTTTATAAATTTGTTCCACTCCTTCTTATTGCTTGTCAGTTTTCTTGCTTCATTCCATTCTGATCCTTTCTTCTTTAAAAATTTTCCCACTATATTATCCCATATTTGTTTTGGCCTGCCTCGTTTCTTCTTGTCTTGTATTTTTGATTCCCACACTCTTCACCGGCATCGAGTTGCTCATTCTTTGCAAATGCCCCCACGATTTGAGCTGTCGTTGCTCAAAAAATTCTTCCATTGTTATAATATCTAGTTCTTTCCGGATATTTTCATTCCTAATGCGCTCCATTCCTGATACTCTCTTCACTCTTCTCAAATACTTCATCTCTGCTGCTCTGATCTTGCTTTTTTCTTGGTTCGTCAATATTCAAGATTCGCATCCGTACGTAAGTGTCGGTCTATATATAGCCTTGTAAACATTCATCTTTGTCTCCCTTGATACTTCTTGCTTGTTTAAGAAACCTTTATTCAACGCATAGTACACCTCATTTGCTTTTCCAATTCTGTTGTCAGTGTCTATTCCGTGTTTTCCGGTTTCTTCGAGCGTTACACCCAAGTATTGAACGTTGCTTACTTGTTCTATCTGTTCATTCCCTATTGTTATTTCTATTTCCTTCTTTTCTTTCGATATTATCATCACTATTGTCTTTGATTTGTTCATCCTCATCCCTTTCTTTAATAGCACCTCGTTCCATATCTTTAAGTCGTCTTCTAGCTCTTCTCCACTTCTTGTAATTATAGCCACATCATCCGCAAAGGCACGATGAGATACACCAATTCTTTCCAAATTTCTGTACCCATTGTATAGTGGTTTACTTCTTTTTTCTACCTCCCTTATTATTTCATCCATGAAGGTGACAAAAAGTAGCTTAAGCTACCTCCTTGTCTAACTCCCTCTTTTGTAGTAAATATTTCAGACATTCCATTCTTACTTACAACTCTGTTCATGTTTCTGCTGTACATACTCTTGATTACCCTAATAAGTTTTCTACTTACTCCTCTTGGCTCTAGCGATTCCCAGATTTTTCTTCTCGGTACCTTATTGAATGTCTTTTCTATATCTACGAAGGCGAGAGTTCCGTCAATAAGTTCTTTCAATAGAAATATGTGATCTGGGGTACACCTCCCTGTTCTAAATCCACTCTGAGGTTTCGACAAGGTTGGTTCCACCTCCCGTCGCAACCCCTTCTCTAGTATTTTTTCAAACAATTTAACTATTGTGCTCAGCAGTGTTATACCTCTATAATTATTATAATCGCTACTGTTGCCTTTCTTATGTATTGGTAGTAGTAACCCTATTTGCCATTCTTTCGGTATTTCTTCTTCTATCCATATTATTTTAAACAATTCATATAGTACTTTGATGGTGGTCAAATCTATGGGAGAATGTGGAGTCATAGCAGATAATAAATGGTAAGGTCAACACTCAGAACTTTTGGTTGTATCCTACATTTATTAATCGAAAAATACTAAATTTCCTTTCCATTAATCCATTAGTTATTGATCCCGTACAAATCCTCAGGCACAAAACCTAACACGATTGCAGTACCCTCAAAAGATCAGCTGATTTGTATCCAAACGATTGCTTTCTTTCGGGTTACCTAAAAAGTGAAGTTTATAATAATATGCAAATACGTAATTTGGACGAACTGAAAGACCGTATACGTTACAAAAAACGTAACGTTACAAAAAAGCAAGGCGTAATCTATTCATGCTACAACAGAATACGACATCTAGCGGTCAACTGTTAAGCCTCGATTTTCGGTGTTTTCTGTAGGTGATTTATTGTTGGTTCATTTGTTTAATTTCTGTCAGATACTGCACGAATAAGATATGCTGAAACCTCAATATCACGCAATTTATGCTGCGATTTCTATCCATTCGCTTCAGCACAAAAAGTAATAATTCATCTTTTCGTCAAATATCCTTATCAGCCACCATCTTCAAGCAAATAATCTCACACCATATATATGAACGTATTAAAGATCTTATATCGGAGACAATCAATCATCCACAAATTCTTTTTCTTCACTAGTCGGTTATCTAAGTCCACCCCCGAATCTCCCCGGCATTAACTGGAACGATATATCTCACCACTGAGCCACCACACCCGGATCTATCCGCCGATCCGTATCTATCTGTATTATTAACTTCCGCGACTTTCACTCAATAAGTGAAAGGGCCATCTATACGCTTCCCCTTACCCCCTCTAGAGCCAGTTCGATATCCCTCTTGGAACAATTGTGAGTTGTTAGTTCGCTGCCGCTAGCCACGGATAAGAATAGGAAGAGGAGCTATGCACGCAGAAGGTTCAACTAATGGGAGATTTTGATGATCGAGGCGTGATTTATATATTTGCTGGAATGGAAAATGTTAGAGTGATAAAGTAAATACAGGGCGGGTCTGATATAAATGTGAAAAAATTGGTAGGTAATAACCAACCAACCATAACAGCTTTGGATCGTATTATTAAAGAAGTACAATATACTGCTACTATTAACAACAAATCGATTCAAATAATTACGTATGCAGATGACTTAGCAATAATTGCAATTGGTATTTTAAAAAAGAGAAAAGAATTTTTACGCGAATACTCAAGCGTATGCCGAAAATTTTCTTCCATATATGTCATCTCTATGTAAACTATTGTAGTTATATAGTTCATGATACAAGTACATAACCGAAGTAGTTGAAAGTTTTCTCGGGAGTAGTAAAAACGAACATCTCGTCAAAAGCAGGGAACGCGGACGAAAACTTTCTCGGCAACAGAAGCACGTAAAAGATCGCCTGGAAATAATCTAATATTCCCCATCTCGTTCTAGCCACTCGACCTTCCTTTTCCCCACTAAGCGTATACGAAACTTTAAACGGAGAACAGAGCGGAATAGAACAGAAAAACCGGTCTCCATAAATACGGGGAGAGACAATAAAAAAGTTTCCCTCCCACCGTCGCCCAACTTGGAACACAGAGGGCGCCAGCGGTATACGGGGCAGTTAAGTGGGTTTCAGTTGAAAAATCATTTTGACGGGTTATTAGAGTTTATGGGAAAACATTCGGTATAATATCCTTATTCTGCCTAGTCGTCTTCCTCCGTGTACTTGTTGTGAACTTTTATAGATTTCGATAAAAATGATAGAAGGGATTTGGAAAGGGAAGCAGGTCGTCGTGGAAGAGACACAGGAGTTTATTTGTATATGGAACTATGCAGCAAACTATTCGCATGCATATGTATAGGATTATGAAACTGCGGAACTTTCTTAGAAGTAGTGGAACGATCCGTATCCTATAGTAACGTCTCTAATCTGATCTCTACAATCTTATTATTTATTTTCCGAATGTACTTCTTTCAAACAACATTTTCCATCCTCCTCTACTATACAACGCGTCCAAATCTACGAGAGTGGTATGATAAATACCCGTGTTTAACGACAGACGGCGCTTCGTACTAAAATCTGCATTACCGACTTTGAGTACTATTCTTTAGTCGACATCTATCAAAATTTCGGAAAGATTCATCGAATACTTTACTTTTTATAGCTGTAGAAAATGATTAAGTGTATGTATTTTTGCAATCATGGAAAAAATAACCATACCGGTCAATGATTAGGTTGCTTTTTTTTTTGGATGGAAAAACGTGTGCAGAAATCAATGACAATCTGATGACTATCATCAGATACTTGTTTAATTAATTTATGCGTCTTTGATGAGGAACGCCCAGGTATTCCTGTTGAGGTTAGCAGACCGCAGGATGAAGATAAGAGAGATTGCTAAGATAGCAAACATCTTAATTGAACGTGTACAAGATATCCTGGACGAAAAATTGGGTATTAGAAAGCTATCCGGGAGATGGGTGCCGCGTCTGCTGACGATTGATCAGAAACGGGATCGCGTGACAACTTCAACGCAATGTTTGGCCATGTTTAAGCGAAATATGAGTGACTTTCTGCGGCGTTATGTGACAGAAGTTGATGAGACATGGATTCATCACTACGCGCCGGAAACCAAAGCTCAGTCGGCACAGTGAGTTACGTCGAATGAAGATGTCATTGCGGAAACAGAGGAATATTTTGCAGAATTTGACAGCTCTTATTATCTGGATGAAACATCGTTGGACTAAGTGTATAAAGCTAGAAGGAGATTATGTCGAAAAATAAATATACCATTTGCAAAACAACTGCGCTGATTTTCTGTATTTATCATACCACGCTCGGAGACGGTTAGAGCTATCGGAATCCGTTCCACTTCAGTCGATGCGCCGTAGAGAGACGCTTATATTGGTATATAATAGGTTGCAGTTGTCTTTATCCTATTCTGGGAAAACTGGATTCCATGGCAGAAAAATATGGAAAGTTAACCATAGTTTTCAACACATTCTTACCAATACCTCAGAGACTGTTAGAGCTATCGGCACCAGTTTCTCACCAGTCGATGCACCGTGGAAAGGCGCTTATTTTGGTATATAATAGGTTGCGGTTGTCTCTATCCTATCGGACAAATCGATTCCACCGTTCAAAAATCTCGAAAGTTAATCGTATTTTTCACACATTCTCGCCAATATCTCGGAAACGATTAGAGTTATCGGAACCAGTTTGTCACCGGTCGATGCGCCGTAGAAGGACTCATAGACTCCTTTATTATTGGGACTATGAACTTGTAGTTTAGATTAGCGAGATTGTGGCATTTGTCGTTCTGATTGGGATTATGAAAACAAAAAAAAATTAATAATCATTTTTTGCGGTATTTAATGGAACATCCTGTATACTTTTACATATTCTGAAAGAAAATTATATTCTGAACAACATCTGATCGATACTTCCCAATTGTTCGTAATGATGGACTACTTCCCCTTTTAGGATTAGCTCCACATCTAAGCTATAGACCTTAAGAAGAATTATCGCCTATCCCACAACTCATCCACCAGGATAGAAGACCCCCTCATTATTGAGGGAGGCAGGAGGAAGAGGGTATGCGACATACTACGACGTCATCCACCTCCCCGTCATTTTATCGGCCACCCCCGGAATACCGAGAGATGATTTATGATAGCGAGCGTAATTACCTTCCCGAAGATAATCCGATATCTCGTCACCGTAGATGATAATACAATATTGCTTTGCTGTGCTGTGGGGGAATGGGGAGACACCGAAACGAACACATGTACGTAGGTGTACGGATTCGTATCTTTATTGCTTGCATTCCGTACTTCGGATTCTGGCGTTCGACGACTACAATGCGATTGAATCCCGATATAGACGATATAATGGAATAATTAGATAGATGGGAAGTAATCGGTAGCCCGGGTGAGCTAGAGCGGCAGAGAGAATGGAAGGTGTGTCTTTGGGTCACTTACCTTCGAAATTGTTTGGATTTCGCGTCGGAGAATCCCGAAAATTCCGATTAGAAGTGTCGGAATGGCGTGAAAGCGAGGAATGCTGATAGTTGAAAACCAAAATCTTTAATTATAACAGTTGATAGTCATACTTGTACATGCACCGATAATTTGATTTCTATGTGGTCTTTTGCAGAAATGCTTTGCAGTATGAAACATCATGAAACCTCAGTGGTACCTACTCCTATGTTCCAAAGTCGACTAATCTTAGTTATTTTAGCGATCGCTTCTTTCTCAGTAAAAAAGAAACATTGAAAACTTCTTGACTAATTAAAAATATACCAGTTGGCCAGATTTTCTGGTAAACCAGAAGTACTTATAGACGAATTGAAAATATGAAAATATCCTTTATTTTCAATTCTAAACTACCAATTGCAATGAAAATTGACAGGCTCTGCAAATACCTCTACGATTGCAATGCGTAAAAAGATTAGTATTAGAAATTTGATATTGGGAGTGAGGTGTGTGCGCTAACGCCGGTGGTGACCCGTTACGGACGATCGTAGCCAGTCAAAAAGTACTATTCAGGTTCAGTAAAATTCACTCGAAAATAAATACAATGTGTTCATAAAAACTTTTGAATCTAAATTATTTTTTTAACTAGCTTCCTAATAAAATCCATACATATTCATGGAAGTTTTGTAAAAAATAGAAGACTTGATGGCTTAAAATAATCAAACTAAATCAAAAATACCATTACCATCCCAATGAGTGAATCATTTTAAAAGCGTATTTCGACAACTGGGGGTGTAATCCTTCGTAGAAACTGCAAAAGGATAAACCTCTTAGACTTATTGTTAGTAGCTTTGGCTAAAATAAAAGCTTGCAAGATATGGTCCTCACCAGGTCATCCCAGTGGAATAACACTGCTTGCGTGTGAGTGAGAATTTTGGTGCAAATCCTGGCTTTCTTGTATAGTCATACAAGAATGCCAGGATTCGCACCAAAATTCTCACTTCTTCAGATCAAACAAAATTTTTATTGGTTTCTATGGGTTTGCTGATCTGATTCTAAATTGTTCTTCTTCAAATCGCTTCATAAGTATGTTTTTATTTCCATCCTCTTAGATATAAGATTTGGGAAAACAAGTATCCCAAAATTGTGCCGCAAATAATTTGAGCATATTGTAAATAAATAAAAAGAAATAACCGAGATAAAAGTGAGATAATTCACCCTCGCTTCGATCCTTCGATTTGTTCTACATACCGTGAAAATCGAATTAATAAATCCTTTCGATTTATCAAACAGGGGCGACCTTTCCACGGCAAATTTCTCCCAAAAGTTTTGAACGTCGATAAAATAAAGGAAGGGTCACCTTTCCGGGCCATGAGTTTTGCTCCGCTTGATACACAACGGATTCAATCGGCCGACCGACCTAAATTCTTTAGCCTTTACTTTTACGCTCCGTAATTGATATAATAGAATTTTGGGGTTTGTACAGAAAGGTGGGGGAGTGATAGAACGTACCACCTTTTAAATTGCGTTTTTTTACACATCCTTTTTTTTGTGTATTTACGTAAATAATGTGGACTGTGGAACTTTGTACAAGCTAAGCGTGTCCTTAAAAGCGAATCGATAAGTCATTTACTGTTAAAAATAGCTTTTGTACAATATAGCGGTGAATTTACATAAATCTAACCACAGAACGTAAGGAAATTAGTATCTGGAATAGGAGGTCATTATTGCAGAAACAATATTGTGGAATTACGTCCTTGTCATGGCGGAAAAAATATGTTTTTCACGATGAAAGAACGTTATAGGTAAAAGTTTACTTCATGATTGAATTTAGTTCTTATTACAATATCCAATTAATCACGGTGGAAACATTACATGCAGAAATTAGGACAACGTGATAGACATATTAGCATTATGCCAAAGCGTGGTAGGAATACAATGGCAATAATTTTAAAAAAGAATTATTTACATGATTAATCTTTCTCTGGAAGACCGATAGAGGTGATGATTTCCGAAAAAACTACAATAAAAGTTTTTCCCAGAAGAGATTGTTTATTCCAAACAATATGGCGGGCACGGTATAATAACAAGATTTTTGTCCCAGAGCTCAAAAATGCCTGATTCCCATATACTGTTGCATGCTGCAATCAATTATGTGTTCAGAATTTCTCCATCGCCCTTAGTTTTTATGTTCCAGGATATTCGCTTATCCACCTTAAATATGTATGCATAGATATCTAGTGTAAGAGAACATGTCTTGACGTTATTTCAGTTGACGGCTAGAGCTCGGAACTGATCAAGCAGCACGCAGAGCTCGGTAAATGAAGATATACGCTGACGTTGTTAACGTTTTAAAGAGTGTTGCGTTGTGGTGCCTTCAAGCTATTGTAGTGAAACCGCGAAGATTTGATCACCTGTAAAAATGCCAAGGAAATGTGTAAACCACCCGAACTCTATTTGCTACATTTGCGGCGAATTGCCATTTAAATATCAAAAACGGTCTTTCACACCTTTCCTTAAAAAGTGCTATGAGCAGTATTCCAAGTGTAAAGTAGGGGATGAAGAAAAAGGCTGAGCTCCCCATATTTGCTGTGTTACGTGTGTCAGACTTCTTACAGCGTGGACAAGAGGTAAACGACTTATGCCTTTTGCTATTCCTATGATTTGGAGGGAACCATCAAGTTAAATTACCGATTGCTATTTTTGTCAAATATAAGTGGTATGACTCTAAATCCAAACATACTCTAAAATATCCTGATATTCCATCTGCACTGAGGCCAGTACCTCACAGTTCAGAATTACCTGTGCCTAAACCTCCACAAAACATGATACTAAGCGACGATGAAAGTGCTGATGATACCAAGGCAAATGGAGCCTTGCTATGTTGGCAAACTATTGCTGGACGCTGAAGAGAGATGTGTCTGATGCAAAGCACGGCCAAAAGTCATATATCAGCACATTTTTCAAGTAAATATATGGCTTTGTACGTCATTTTTTCATGATTTATGCACATATAATATATATAGTTTCACAAAATTTCATTGCTTTGTCACTCTGAAACCCTGCCTGATATTCTGAAAACAGATATGAAATAACTCTAAAAAGTACTACCAGGTTCGCCCACTTTACCTCGTGGGACAAAATAAATCTGAAATTTTGTTGACCAGTGTATTTTAACCTTATTTAGTTTTCCAAAACGACCTATTTTAAAACATCAACATTTTAAGGAAGATGATCTTTACCCGTTCCTTCTCCTTATTGTTCGCATCGACTTTCTCTCAGCTCATTCATGGATTGCTACATAATCGGAGACACAAAAACATCAACAGGGATCCGTCCCCTATAAATAATGATTAAAATAAGCCCTCGCTAATTGAAACGGATACCTGGCGCGCGCTGCCTTCTGCCGAGCGGCGACCTTATGTGGGAAACGGGAGCCGATTCAATATTGCCAATAAGCTGCTTATCACGTAAAGCAGTTACCACAAAGATGCCAATTAATATTCAGCAGGCGTAGTCCTAGTTTCGGGCGGGTCAAATGGGAAGAGAGGGAATGCGGAGCGGGGATTAAGATATTGACAACGGAGACACACCCGCATCAAGTCTATACAAGGTGTTTCAGAATTGTACTATTTTGGAATCTCTCCCCTAACATGACATAAACAAAGAAGTTCGAATAAACATGTCCCGAATTAATTTATTACCAAGGTATGGAAGGTTGACGATATTTATTTAATGCTAAAATATTCAAGTCAGGCAATGCATGGGTTTAGTTATTGAAATAAATTTGAATTTGCTGCTATTTCCGAATATATCCTTATTGCTCCTATGTGATACGTCCGCAGATCACAGCGCCCACTACTGTTTTCTTAACGTGAATGGATTTTAGAAGGCAATTGAAATACTGGGACGTGCGATAATTTTCTCCATCCCAGAAATTACAACATTATCTAATTACAAATTTACAAATTTCGCAAGTTCGAGATAAAAGCCAAAATTAGCGAAACAACCACTCAATTTATTTGTTTTTTACTGTTTTTCCATTAGCTTATTAAAATTTAACCCTGCCGACAACCCTTGTAATCTCTTTCACGTATCACTGAACACGAAATTTCATCTCTCACCTCGTCGGTTTTTTTTCCCCCAGAAGGGTATTACCAAAACTTTTTTGATAATACTAATTACATAAACATCGTTGTATCTATAATATAATTCTTCTGTGGCTCTTCTTCGTTTTCCTTTTACTACGGCAGCTTTTCTATTTCCACATCTCACCCTTGTACATATATCACATCGCTCCATTTCCGATTCTTTCGACATCTATTCCATTCTGTCCGTTCTGCTTACGTTTGTACTTCCGCGTCGGTGTGTGTGTGTTCGTCGGGATATCGGCCCCGGCTGCGTTATTCTTATGTAAATGTTGTTTGCGTGTAGCTGCATGCATTCGAATGCTTTTACGGCGGTAGATGGTGACGGTGGAGTGGAGAGAACTTGTGGAAGTGGCATTTTTCAATAGCTGCCGCACTCGTGCTGGATACGAGGAATGGTAGTACATACGTGAAGTTTAAAGACATCAGTGCCCAGATGTGATATACATGCGAGAATGGTGTGCCGTAAGAAAGTTTTGTAAAGGCATTAATAATCGGTACGTGTACATCATTAATTTTCCCAAGCAACATAATACTTGCCATCGTAGGGGAGCAAAACCGATAATTTCATTTAGGAAGCGCTTTAAATATTAACATGTTAACTGGAATCAAAATGTTTTGAGCGATGAAATGCGATGAAAAGGAAAACAAATGGCTAACAGACGAATTAAATACATATGTCAAGTATAGTAAAAGATAGTTGTGTGAAGAATTGCTGCAAAACAGAATTTCATGAAAAAAAAATACGTACAAAGTGATATATTTACTTCGAAAATGTTCTGATATATGTAGCAAATGTAGCAAAAAGAGTTCGGGTGGTTTACACATTTTCTTGGCATTTTTACAGGTGATCAAATGTTCGCGGTTTCACTACAATAGCTTGAACGCACCACAACGCAACACTCTTTAAAACGTTAACAACGTCAGCATATATGTTCATCTACGGAGCTCTAGCCGACAACTGAAATACAAGAGATACTATCTAGGAATGGAAAATGCAGGTCTTAACACCTCAAGATATGTTCAAACATTAACCATTGCATGCTGCTTGATCAGTTCCGAGCTCTAGCCGACAACTCAAATAACATCAAGACATGTTCTCTTATACTACATATCTATGCATGCATACTTTAGCTGGAGAAGCGAATATCCTGGAACATAAAAACTAAAGGTGATGGAGAAATTGTGAAAACATAATTGATTTCAGCATGCAAAAGTATATGGGAATCAGGCATTCTTGTGATTGGAACAAAAATCTTTGCCAACTAGTGTAATCAATTGTAAGGATTATATAATTCATTATAAATTTATCAAATAGTACTCACAAATTTTACATAGTCACCATGTATTGGTAAACGGATATACCCTTGACGACTTGGTTTATTCATTTCAGTTATTCGGTGGGTTCAACCAAGCAAAAATAATGAATAATAATTTAAATCTAAACCCATCGATGATTTAATAACTGTCATAACAAGTTTTGTATTTATTTACAAATGTCAATGGATATCTAAATGGCTTCGGAAAAGCTTCAGGTTTAGAAATAAGTGAAGCAATTGAATCTTTAACGCCCGCGAACACAGTGAAACCGCACAAATGCATTTGGAAGCAGTTTTTAACATTTTGTGAAGGGCGAAAATATTATTTTCTTGAGCAGACTTCTAAGGAACACTTGACAGGTATCCTCAAAGACTGGGCTTTCAACATGAAGCGAGCTGATGGCACCGATTATAAGCAGGGAGTTGTAAGGACGACTTGGAATATTTCCGCAAAGCTTCTCCAAAAAAAGTACTTTGAAGATTATAATCGAAGAATACACCCATTCAAAGACATAGTTTTTGAGGATGCCAGAAAGGCACTGGCTGCACGTGCCAAACGCTTCCAGAGAAAATAAATCCAGTTCTGCAGCTCTGACAACTGAAGAGATCAGCACGATTGTGGAAAACTATGACGAAGACTCACCATACAGCTTACAAAAAAAGTTTTACCATATTTCTGTTGTCGAGCTCGCGTGGCATGGCTATCAAACAACTTTCTGCCTAATAGAATTTTTCTAGAACGAAGTCAATATTCATGGTCAATATTTATGGTGCAGAACTGCACAGGACGGGGAAAAACATACCGCTGCATGTAAATGGTTAACATCGAAGAAAGAATGTCAAGACAAGTGTCCAATGCGTCTACTAGAGATGTTAAGCAAGAGAACACCAAATATCAAAACAACTCGATTGTTCCAAACTCCAAATGCGGATTGGAAGAAGACAGAAATTTGGTACAAATATTGTCCAATGGGTATTAATCCATTAAGTGGACACGTCTACACAGAGAAAAATCCATATTGCAATATTTACACTTCGCTGTTTGACGGAAATTGTAGTAAATATTCCTACTATT
>JARFOC010076678.1:0-15325 GCA_031763485.1 Osmoderma eremita
GGAATCCACGCATTCCCGAAACACGTGTCGTCCCGAATTAATTAATACTTGTGCGGGAGGAGTAATCCGAACAGTGTACCTTTTTTCTTTAATAATGATAAGCTTGCTTTGTTAAATAAAGGTCTGAAATACAGTCAACCGGATCGCAAAATACCAGGAGAAGAGATAATTGCTGGTATTGAAACCTCCGTAGAAAGTTTTAATGATTCTCAGAAATACTTTAAGAAGAAGATTATATCTCTGAATTATTTTAAAAATCTAAGACATACGTCGTAGTTTAAACAGCAATATTGGACATGGATCTTATAATTGATACCGTGTTGGGAAATAGGTATTAGAGCAATGTGTTTAAGTATGTATGACTAATAATAAGAAATGTATGTGGATAAATCACTTTCCTTTATATCGCAACTATGCAACTATGAGGTACCAACCTACGTTATATCTTGATTCACCATAACGTGTACATATATAGACATTCGCAACAAAGAAAATACAATAAATATCCTACACATCAACAGGTACAAAAAATTTCAGAGAATATTATTTGCAGGAAATAATAACGCAATTCATGCAACATAACCTCTTTTGGCCTGCCTAGGTTTTACTACCGCGACTCTTTTCCCAATTCTAATAATAATAATCGTTTATTGCCTTCTATTTTACAAAAAAAAAGTTGCTGTGAGGAGAAAAAAATGTTTCTTTATACATCTCAACTTACCCCACTTTCCGCATGGCCATTGTGAGCAAACTTCCAGTAATTATGCTGCCTGATCAAGTAGTTATTGTTGTGATTCGTATATTCCATTGCGAAGAACACCATCAATTTCCGCGAACTTGATAGCACCGATAAGTAATAATTAAACACAGTTATAAACAATAACTCCGCTTATTGTAAATTAACGTCTAACGAGTAATCTATAAACAAGTCTTTCTTCTGTCTGCTAACAACGCTGATAAGTGAATAGAATAACGTATGTAGAAGTTTCCGTAAAATCACTCGCGCTACGCATATTGTCCCTATTGTCACTTGATCAAGTGAAAGATCGATAGAGATGATGACACTTCTTTAACACGGTGAACATTAAAATCTGTGTGTCTCTAAAACGTGTCCGGAAATTGAGGTGGTGCCTCTTCGGGCATTTTTTCCGTCGCGTTTTTGGGTAGGAGGAGAATGTCAAATTAGCAAAACGGCAGACCGGTTTATGGTTTGCGGGAAAACGGGTGAAAAATTTGAAATTTAAATGTTCCGCTGGCTCGAAGAGGAGAATAGAGAGAGAGACGGACAGTTACGGAGTTGCTGGCGAGTCGACCTTGATGAGTGTATCAAATTGCACTTGGCAATCTTTGCCTGTATATAGGAAAATCAATTGGTGATTATACAGTGCCGTAAATATTTATGGGTTAATTATGTATATTGTTATATGAGAGAAAAAATATAGGAACAAAGTAAAATTAAATTGTAAAATGTAAATAATTTGACTTTATAATATATTAAATGATTTCAGCATAATCGACAAAAAGTTACACCACGCATTAATTAAAGAACTCATGAAAGAAATTTTTTCGACACAATATGAGTGATTGACAACCTCTTTTTTTTGTATGAATATTTCGTTCGATTCTTAAGTTAGGTATCCTAAAGCCGGCATTACACTATCAATGATCGTTGATTTTTGTTTGATTTCTTGTAAAATGTTACACCGTGTCTAATGTTACGTGTTACCATAATATCGTTGGAGCTATGAACTTGGTTAAATCAGCACATTAGTGGTATTTCTCGCTCTGGTTGAGATGGTGAAAACAATTAAATATATCGTTTTCGATATATGTATTCATAATGGATATATTCTAAATGGAACAGCGTACATTTTGCCAAAATATTATTAATACATTACGAATGTAAACCTAAAAATAAGCAAATAAAGAGCATTAATAGTAATCACGAAAACAAATGGTGAAATGAATGGTCAGGTGTATTACAGGAAACGAGCCCCAATTGGCACCGGAAAAAAACTGAAACAAGAAAACATTTAAAATAGATAATGTGGAGACAAAAAAAGAGCGTTAAATACCTCGCAGTACAGTTCGATACCCTCTAAGGAGGGTGACTGGGAAAGCACGGGATAGAGTGGGGAAGGCGACGGAATTGTTACCAAGCATGGGAGGGCCCAATAGCTGCAAGAGAGCAGTGGTTGCTGGTGGTCCATCGCATATTACTTTATGGAGCCCCAATATGGATAGATTGGTTGAAGATCAGAAGAAGTAGATATATTTTAGAAAGGACAAAAAGCATAGTGCTGTTGGGGCTGGTGTCAACGTACAAGACGGTCTCTACCATGGCACTCAAGGTTCTCGCCGGGATTCTACCCACAAATCTTTTGGCCTAAGAGCGGCAGTTGATATATGATCGAGGGAGAAACATAAGGAATCTGCCCTTAGAAATGTGGTAGGAGACCTGGAACAGTAACACTCTCAAGGGGCTGCGGACAAAAACACTGATTCCTGATGTGAAAAAAGCTTGTAAACGTAGAAGCGTCCATTATTACCTCACACAGGCACTGACCGGGCACGGAAATATCTGGTAGTATGTTAAACGTAAGATACCCTCTACACTGCTCCACACGCAATCTTTGTGTGCGAACGGTGGAGAGTGGTAAGAGGCGACCCCGAACAAAAAATAAAAGCTAAGATAACAACAACAAATAACTTGAAGGATATTATGTTGGGGTCAAGGTCAAACAATTGGCAGGCGATGCATTGTATGATAAGAATCGGAGCGAAAGAAATGAACAAGAGAAGGCTGGGGTGTAAGGAAGGATGATGCCTTTACGATGCAGATGTTCAAAAGGATGGTTCCGTGAAATCTCTAGGAGTGAAAGTAAAGGTGGTTTTAGTGGGTATACCACTCTTGCACACACCGATTGGTAGTCCCATAGTACTTTGTAGTATGCGAACGGCGTCCAGAAAGGCTTTCCACCTACCAAAGAATAGCAAATGAAGAGCATTTGTTCTAATAGTTGTCAAAATAATGTAATTAATGATGATGAATATTGTGGATTAAATGATATATACAGGTCTTGCTAGTAGCTGTCGAATAAATTGTTTTCGAGAAAAACATTTCTTTTAAATTGAAAGATTTCATGTTTTTTTATTGCCGGTATAATTCCTAAAAATCGCTTTAGGTTTAGTAAATTCACAATTTATTGGTGGCACGCAATATTGAATTATTAGCGGTAGATACAAGAAGACAACATACCGTTTAGTTGAAGAAGTGTTATCAAGAGAGCTCAAAAATGTCTTGAGGAAAAGAGCAACATTTACTAATGGGATAGATGAATGAACATAATTTATTATTTTCAATTCCTTTGTAGTTTTACATTCTTTGCACTGCCTATTTGATGATCGTTGTGGCAATTATTAGATTAGATTAGCTTAAATGCATTTTATTTGTTTATTAGTAGGTTTATCGTAGTTATGTATTAACAATTTTTAGTTCACAATATTATTTTATCTCAAAATATATAAAAATATACAGGATGCTGTATTTAAAAAAAAAAGTATTTTCCTTTTCGAAAACGAAATATTCACGAGCTCCAATCACAACGAAGTTAGTAATCGTGAAAGCTCAACTTTGGACACGGTGTTTATTTTGCGTTATCAACACGTATGACTTTTATGAAAGATGGTAAAATGTTTTAACAAATTTATTATAATATATCTTTGTCAACAAGATCTTTGAAAGTGAAATAGCGGGTAAAGTCTAAAGGTGTTATACTTTTATATTATTGGTTAACATTCTAATATTGTTGGACACTAGGGAGACATTCTTCAATTCTATTAAATCAAAACATTGTGTATTTGGTTTTATATACAAAAATAGATTTTATAAAATGCTATAATAATTTATACTCAGCATACTATGTATGGGCCTTATTTATATATGATCTTATCAAGAGTAATTAAATTTCGTTAAAAAGCCATTTAATATATTTATCTTTTTAATACTTGAAAAAAATGTTGTCGATGTGATTTTAAAATTGAGTATGATACAGATCTATCATTCGTTACAAAAAGGTCTACACTTACAATGAACACTCAATGGAACGCAGTGATTCACGGACGGAGTCGTATTTTCATAAGGTGCCCGATTAAGGCGGAACTCGGATAAAAGAGATTGTACAATACTTATATTTATATTTCAATTTCAATTGTTATGCATCTGTTTCTTTTGTAGTTAATTTTAAATTGGTGATCAAAATTATATTATAATAATAATTATCACAGGAATCCATTAGTGAAATATCTTTCTGTCTGCTTGTTGAAACGTTAAATAATGATATTGACTATCTGCTAGAAGATTGAAGAAGCATTTAGGTTTAAACAAATAGTTATGATAAAGAATTGGGGCTCCACTATAAGCCTGGCGAGTTGTAGGTAAGGAGTATTATTTATACAAGTCATACCTACAACTACAATCAAAATCAGGAGAATTTAAGGCTACATCACAAACTAATATACTAATTTCAAACAAAATAAGTACAAATAGTTTACTTAATTGAATATATAAGAAAAATTTAAAGCAGATAGAAATGATTTGTAAAATATTATATAAGACAATGCAAATGTTACATTTAAAGGGACGTCACACGCCAAACTTGATTTGCAGTTCTTAGGAATTTGTAGACAGGCTGAGTTTTTTCAGATGTTTAGCATGGGGATCTCGGGAAGCAGGGGAGATAGGGAGACGATCAAATGGGGAAAGACTTGCAGTTTTACGAGCTTAATCGCATGAACCTTTTGTCTTTTCGAAAAAATGCACGGCTAATCTGATATCTTGAAAAAACTGTTTCCTTGTTATTTCGTTTAGTGCCTGTAGCTCTGTTATTATTGGCTTTAGAAAAAAAGTTTAAAGGAGAAAGTTGTAGGTAAATATGTGCTGAATACAGCAGTCTCATCGAACTTTTATTAAAGCTGTAATTTTTGAGATATGACAAAAAATGTGGATTTTTTAATGGAAATCATGATTTCATAAAAAAGGCATTTTTTTCAGTGATTCCAACGATATAACACTTGACATAATTCTTTTTACAAATATATAAATTACAGCTATTTTCCCCTTTTAATATCTGATCTCTTCACGTAGTAAGCTATAGAAACAATTGATAGATGCAAACGACAATTATTGACAGGTGAAACTAATCTTAGTTTTTATTTAATGCTGCTTAAGGTATCGTGAAGTAGCAACATGATTTTTTCGAATCTAGAAAAGCGTGATATGGTTCAGTGTTACATTTTGTGTCATAAAAATGCCGTACAAGCTACACAACACTATTTCGAGCGGTATTTCGATCGTCGCCAGCCTTCTCTAACTATCTTTGAGATTGTATAAGTTGGGGGAGTGCTGTTCTTTCTGCAATCTAAATCAGACTGCAAGAGGCATTAGTGAACAGACGGAGGTAAATGTGTGCACGTGTAATGCAAAGTCCATCGATTCCAACCCGACAAATTTCAATATTATTGTACGAGTACTGAAGAAGCATAGGTTTCGTCCCTATAAATTACCAGTTGCACAAAGACTGCACACAACACATGCACAATAAGCGTATTGACTTTTGTACTTGGTTTAATACATGTGCGAAGCTGACTCGCGTTCAAATTTAAAGTTTTGTGGACGGATGAAACACGATTTATAAACTGAGCATGTTTAATAGACATAACGAACATTTATGGGTGCAAGAAAAACCGGATCATGTTGAACAGAGGAGACCCCAAGTAAAGTTTGGATATAATGTTTGGTACGGCGTCATTGGTTGAACAATTCTTGGTCCGCACATTTTTGATGGTACATTAACTGGTGATCGTTATCTTCATTTTCTGCACAACGAGTTGGATAATATGTTAGATGAATTATCCTTACACACACGTCGTATGCTCGAATAGTTTCAACACGATAGGGCACCACCGCATATGCAGATAACGGTTCGAAATCATTTAAATGAAGCATTTCCGAACTCGTGGATAAGAAGGTTGCATTGGCCACTTCGACCCCCCGATTTGTCTGTTTTAGATTTTTATTTATGGGGAATGGTAAAAGATAGGGTGTATCGAAAATTATATGATACATTAGATGACCTTAGACACGCTGTACTAGAAACTTTTTCGCTAATATTGGTGGACGTTCCACTAGAAAAACAACAAATTCTGTTTCAAAAGGATGTAACTTGTGCATTAATTGTGATGGTAGATTTTTTTTGAATAAGTTTAGTTTTAAATAACTTACTTACTTTAATTACGTTGCTTGAGTACTATTTTAGTTGTATTTTAATTTTCTTTATTCTTTCTTAATTTATCGTTTGTCATTCTCTGTTTATTAGTTTCACAAAAATTACTTTTATCTAAAACCGTAATTCTAATGGAATAAACATTCCACACCAAAATAATTATGATTATAATTTCGAGATTCAAAGAAAAATTTTAATAACTCTTGAATTTTGTTACCATACCAGATGTGCATCTATCAATTGTTTCCATAGCTTTACTACGTGAACAATTCATTGAAAAAATGCCTTTTTTATGAAGTCATAGCCGACTATGGTTTCCATTAAAAAAATCCAATTTTTTTGTCATATCTCAAAAATTACAGCTTTAATAAAAAGTTCAATGAGACGTCTTATTCAGCACATATTTACCTACAATTTTCTCCTTTACACTTCTTTTCTAAAGTCAATAATGACAGAGCTACAGGCACTAAACGAAATAACAAGAAAACTGTTTTTTCGAGAGCCAAGTTAGCCGTGCATTTTTTCGAAAAAACAAAAGGCTTATTCGATTGAACTCGTAAAACTGCCAGTCATTCCCCATTTGATCGTCTCCCTATCTCCGCTGGTTTCCGAGATCCCCATCTGTAAAAACTCACCCTGTAGATAAAAAGAGGGATTCTCTTCAGTCAATTGCTGTGCTTTACGTATCTTATTCGGAATACATTCCCTGGTGAACTTCAACGAAAGTTGAATAGACATAGTAATTATGGCTAATTTTATTTATTTTATTTAAATACCATTGGAAAATTGAACAAAGTATTTCAGATATAATTAAAGTGATTGAAAAGGGAACCCGCCCCTTTATTAATGGGAAAACTTAAAACTTAAATATGACATAATGCTCCTTAGTTAGATTTGGCAACGCTGCCATATGGGAAGTACGAAATGCCCGATTAGTGGATCCCCAATTCTTTACAATTTCCAAACAAATATGTAAATAAATAGATTTGATTAAATTTAATCAATAGACAAGTATTTCATTAGGAAATTTATCTTACCTATCAGAATAGAAATTAATTACATTAGTACGAAAGTAACTATTCAGAATTATTGACAGCACTGTATATTCTCCTAAATTAAACCCTTTGTTATATTGTTTTCATTTCCTTTCTCATGCGTTTATTCTCACACCGAATAGTATGAATCACTAAATTTACACTAATCTTCACTTCAATCCCGTTTTTTATTATCGCGCTTACTTCACTCACTACTTCGCGTTTCACGAAGCGTCGATTTTAATGGCTATAGTTTCCCGATTCGACCGGCGGCATGGCATAGTCGGCGTATCGTATACGTTTAGTCGGTTTTTAGTTGGCTGGCGGCCTAAACGCCCAGCGTATATTAACTGGGTCCCCCACCAGAAACCAACCTATTCCCGATATCTCGCGCTGTGTGGACGACGGACGGCGCGTGGCTTACGCGACCGCTGTTGTGGCAAGTCAGACTGCTTGGCACTAGTGTCAGTACTGAGCGAAGCAAAGAGTCTTCGCCTTCGCCTTTAACTCCGTTTACGTTTAATCTACATGCGTATTTCTACCTCTATTATGTGTTCGTACTCTTTGCGCATACATAAAGTCGTGGGTACCGACTGGGTATGTATCACGTATTAGATATGCAAATGTGCATTGTACGCTCGTACTACACAAGACGGAGTAGTTAGTTCGGTGCACGGAACATGCTCGAAATGCCCACGTAATTCTACGGTGAACTGGTAGTAATTAGGTGGCGTGAGTCTGTTTCTGTGTGGGGCTATCTATAAATATGATTCTATTACGTATGTTGCCTGTCATCCCAAATAAAATGTAGTCTTAAAATGTAGTTTCAAAACTTGAAACACATAAAATTTGTTATTCAACAATATAAATTAGCATCGCCTCACGTAAAGTCCCTTTAAAAGAAGGGTAATTTTCTGCGTAGTAGTACGTTTCTTAGACATCAATAATGCGTATGATTGTGTCCCTAGAGTTAACCTGAGAAAATCACTTGATGAATTCGAAATGCCGGGAAAATTGGTGAGACTTATTAAGATGACACTAGCGAAAACAACAAGTAGTGTGTAGAACAAGGGAGTAAGTTCGGGGGAATTTCGAGTTGGATCAGGCCTCAGACAGGGCGACCCTCTGTCAACATTATTGCTCAATCTTCCATTCGAAAAGGTCATGAGAGATAGCAAACTGAATAGAGAGGGACATATTTGCTATAAGAGTCACCAGGTGATTTGCTATGCAGCAGATACGGCCATAATTGTAAGAAAAGAAAAAGATTCGAAGGACATAGTGAGGAATCTAGTAGATACAGCGGAAAAAATAAGATTGATTATTAATACAAACAAGAGTAAAGTGATGAGGGGATAGGGACGCAATATACAGAAAATTTTAAGGTGGAAACACAGAAAGGCAGTTTAGAATTTGAATGTGTGAAAGCATTTATATATCTAGGTGGCCTACTAACCAACAATTTTAATGAAGAAAAAGAAATTAACATGTGAATTATGAAAGCCCAATAAAAGTGCAGGAGCTGTAAATCATTTAATCCGGTCCAAATACTTGCCGAACAGAACAAAATTAGGGCTCTACACGTCTATCTTAAAGCCTATATTGTTGTACAACCTTTTAAACGGTTTCAGTTCTGATTCACTTATAGGGTGTTCTGGTGTTCCACATGGGTTACATTTGGGCCCGCTATTTTTAACATTTACTTGAATGATCTGCTATCTAAACTGAAATATAGAGTTCCAGCTTACGCCGATGGTCTAAAGATTTTTTCCGCGATCTGGGAATACTTTTTGATTCTCTACTGTCTTTTGGTGATCATATAACTGAAATTGCTAATAATTCCTCTAAGGTTTTGGATTCTTTATTACGTTCTTGCAAATCATTTTCTGATCTTAACATTATGAAGATCTTTTTTACTTCTGTTCGTACTAAACTGGAGTACGCTACAATTGTTTGGTACCCGTATCACCACTATCAGCAGCTTGCCTTAGAGGGAATTCAAAAGAGATTTTTGAAGTTCCTTTGATACAGGATTGACCAGATTTATCCAGCACGTGAAATTATGAGGCTTTACTAACTAGGCACAACTTTGGCTCCCTACAAAGCCGAAGAGCTGCTTCCAGTGGCAGATTTATTGCTAACCTGGTACTGAATAGAGTGGATTCTCAGTCCCTACTCTCGCAAATTAACTTTGCTCCCAGCTCACGGTACTAGGCACTTCGAGAGTTTTCGTGTACATATTGCTAAATCCAAATAATGGAAGCGAGCGTTACTTTCTCATATGGCGGTTAATGCTGAAGTCATGTTTGATGAAATTTTTAATATACAAGATAATGCTTCTTGGTTGTCTTATTCTTCAAATATTAATATATTCATTTATTTGTATTAATGCTTCATTTATGCTGTATTTATATTGTATTGATATTTGGTTTCTACAATTTTGTTGTTTATATCTATTTGAATTTATATTTTAGTCAATTACTAGTATTAGTTGAGCACTGTACTTTTATTGTATTTTTTCCTGTTAATGGGTTTGTGTTGGACAAATATACATATTATTTATGTATTTATCTCTTATACTTTCCTGTCACCAATATCGTTAATTTAGTCTTTCCAACATTATTGTTGGCTTGCGATAAATCACCAACTATTTCAAAGAACGTAACATTGTCGTTTGGATAAAATACTGCCTATAGTTGCCCAAGTTGTTGAGTCACTAACATCAAACGTTATGAGAATTTAATTCAATGCATATTTGAAATTGCTTCAAGAAATGTATGGATTTTTTCTGCTTTCGTTGAAAACCTTTGCTATTTGAAGTAAAATACCTAAATTACTTGTGTTAAAAGAATAAGTTTGACATTTTGCAAATGTTTACATCAGCAATAGAGAGTGTCTGGTATATACAGACGAAAAATATTGTTGAAGTGAACAATTTTTGTTTGAATGAACCATTGGTTCAATGTAGCCGTGGAACTGTTCAACAACCTTCTTATAGCAGTAGTAACTTAATTTTTCGATGTTCATCTTAGTTTTCGGTTTTGCAATATGTAGCATTTAGTGACACCATTTTGGCTATATTGAAATAGTTGTTGGTTAAGTTTTCTTTGATAAATTCTTATATTGGTTTTATTGCAAAGATTTCGTATTATTATTTTTATTGCAACAATGACTCCCCTTCGGTGATTTTTCTACTGGGCACAGTTTCTCACCCATACTACCCGTATTTCTATTCCAGAATTTATCACCATGAAGCTCGCTGTTTAAAAATTAAGGCATGATAAATTTAGGTAACATACGAGGTGCACAAATAAAGTAATAAAACTGGTATAGTAGCGTTCAATTTGGCATCACTGTTGGCTTCTCTTTGGCTAGAAGGCAGGCTAACATCTGAATCCGATACGTGTTCAGTACGATTTTAAACTCCCTAGTCACTTGATGGTCCGTAGCAATTCCTTTCGTGAACCGTATTTTACTAGTGCGTTCTGAAAATAAGAAATATGTATCACAAGGCCGAAGTGTAACCAGTATTTTTATCGAGAAGTTCTTCAAAGTCTTCGAAAAAGAGTCTGGTGTGTTTGGAGTTTTGGCAGGCAATCCATGTGGGTTTATCTACCAAACTTGAGTCCTTGTGACGTCGTCATTTAACCTCATTAACCTCAAAGGACACCTTCTTGGGCGACTCCAGTATATGCATTTATACCCAAGGCAGCTACTTTGAAGGAGACAATAAGGAATTGTAATTTCCCTTGAATAAAAATTACTTTATTTACACGCCTAGTATATGTACCTAACATAAGTCCTAAATGAATACCGATCCATGTGTCCATGTGTTAGAGTTTAATGCAAATGTGGTAGAAATCTATGGTTTCATTCCTCACTGAATACAGCACCTAGAAGGAGCAATAGACATGCCTTTAGCCTCTTCTTAATCTCCATTCATACAAATATTTTAGGCCAGTCTTAATAAGTCCTTAAATTATATAAGTAAGAGTTATTTTTCACACGAATATTAGCGCCTTCGCTTCAGTTACACGAACATACCAGTAATCCGACCCCCAAGATAAAGAAACCTTATTGCCCAATCAATGCCATGCATTGCCTTCGAAGCTACGAAACGCTACGGGAGAACTCATGTACAGAACATTTTCGTCATGCAGTCTGCTACGTTGTTTTGTTGTGCGCTATATTATTCTCGCAAGCGCTTTGCTAAGGGATATTACGCATTAAAATAAAATCAAAAAAAAACGACACGGCACGATATTTGCTACACACGCAGCATACATACGCTATTTAGCTTTCTATGTTCTTGAAAAAAACACGTATATAAACGCACGCTCATAATCGCCGGAGGGTGTAAATTCCGACGGAATACCGTACAAGTCGTTTTAAAACAACGTTTCACAGAATCTACTATAACAATAGATCGATTACAATGCGCATGATGATATTTATTTGCGATTATCTCGCATAAATATAATGCTTTCAAAAACGGTTTCGAATCTTGCAAATTAACAAGAAAAATCTGCAATAAGACTTTGGATCTAACGAAATATGTCACGTTGACGTGGAAGACGCTATCAGGCAGTTGGACATGACAGTCGGTGTTTCCCTTGATAAAGTTCCATGCTATCAGGATAGTTACTGCTCGCTATTCATTGGTAATTCTCTATTGTAAACACAGTGACCAAAGTTAAAAGCGAGTTTTGGCGAGCTAACTTCAACATACCTAAGATTATGCTTAAAGTATTTACATACTATGATAAATGTATATAGTATGGTGAATTTTGGCGGGTTACAAAGAGATAAAAGTGAGGTTAAGTGTTTTGATCATTTTTACGTTTGTGTTATAGTTATAAGAAGGAATTAATTAATACAAATGAATAACTCTTGCTATATTGTACTAATGAATTTTTTTTTGATATAATGACTCAACAGACCTAGACTTCAAGAACTGGGTTCTGTTTATCCTACTGTATAACCATATAATAAAATTTTATACCGGGTGTCTGGTTAAAGTCGGCCACCGGCCATATCTCGCAACCGTTCATTTTACAACCTTGCGACAAAAATCTTGATAATAAAGGTGACAAAGAGAATTTCAACAAAAATATGCTTAATTTTCCGCAAAAATCCTGCGGATATCCGCAAACTATCCCAGTTACAGTTGTGGTCAGTACCTCGATCTATTATACACTTCAGCGTTTGCCAAAAGAAGCAGGCGGGACGATTCATTAAGACGGTTCCTCCTGCAGTTCAACAAGTCCGTCGCTTGTTTCTCATACAGGTACAGCCTAACTCCAAAATCAGTAGATGAAACAAGGTTATGTGTCAGATCTTGTCAGTTTCCAAGTAGCCTGATGAAACAAGTGAAATAACTAGCGGCCCACAGAGTGGTCAGGCAGTGGTAATAATAGGCGGTCGGTAGTAACAAGAAAGAGAAACGCGGATTTATATACCTACAGAACTAAACAAAAACAGATACAATGTCTTTTTTTGGCCTTCGGAATCATAGCCCACGCTCCAACAATAAACAAGGCCACCGATAAGTGAGTTAAGTATAGAGAAGTCACAGGGGAATATACAGACGGGGTTTTATATTTCAACTTTTTCTTTTTTTACAAAATTAATAAGGCTGTCGCATATATTTTTCTTATTAAGGCTCAAAAGACACAATATTTGTGGGGAGCGGAATAGACTCTGAAATTAGGAAATTATATAAATGATTGATACTGTTACTGTGTGACGGACAAGCGAGAAATATATGGTTCAAACACGTATTTCTTCAGCACATATACATAAAGGTGCCTCAATAATATTAATTTTAAATAGATGGGTCGGATTCCTGCCATGACCAAATTTTAACCGGGCCATAGTGGTGCGATAGAAACGTAGAAGGCTGTGGACTGAGTACCACGAGTTGGTTTTGGTTTCTGGGTGTATATAGGCGTACTGCGTTAACCTATTAGAGTACGTGTTTTCCCAATAAGAGTCCCACTCCTGCCCCAATATGATTTTCTTAGCAATATTCACAACCTCCGCCTCACAACTGGTAGATAGACACGTTCAGAAGTGTAACTTCCTTTAGCCAGTTTATCGACTATGTCGTTTGGTTGCATTCCTGAATGGCTTTTACCCAATAAAATTCCACGTGGATTGAACGTTTTTTAAGGCATTGAAAATATCTCTAATGATGGGGTGCATATTGTATGGCTGCCTGCGCTCTTGCAATGTTCTCAACCCATTAGTGCATAAGATCCCTTTAAAGGGACACTAACCTAATTCCACTTTACAACGGTACGTCAAAACAAAACTTTTAAATAAATGGACTATCACACTCAAGTGAATGTCTATTATCGCAGTAACAGTGTTCAGTTGGAATAATTGGTCCTGAGTGCTTTATTTTGTGCAAAAAATGTATAACGGAATAAAAAAATATGCAAAACTCGTGGAGGGTAAGTAAAATTTCAAAAAAAGTTCAAGAGTTCAAAGACGCAAGGTAGAAGTGGAAACCGTTGGTGCAGTTGGTTCAAAAGGAATCCTACTTACGAAATTGAAACTAAGCGTGAAGTTATTTCTCCTAGCATTCAAGGTCAGTCAGCAAAAACTCCAACTGACTTTTTTCAACAGTTTTTTTTTCTGATGATATTCAAAGTCATTTTGTTGAACAAACTAATGTATATGCTCTCCAAAAGAATATTGATCTTAAAATGTGTTTGGATGAACTAAAGGTTTTCATCGGTGGTATTTTGATGTCAGGCTATGCAAAGTATCCCAACAAACGCCTCTTCTAGCCTGAAAAAAGTGATACTCCTAAATTACTAGCCAATATGTGGCGCAATAGATTTGAAAAAAATTTAAACAATCTTCAACAAACCTTCTTCGACAATTACTTTACATCTGTAAAGCTTCTTCGTCATTTATCAACTTTTGGTACATGTACATCTGGCACAATTAGAGATGGTCGAACTGAAAAATGTCCACTTCTTTCCGTTTCTGAAATGAAGAAAGAACAAAGAGGGTCCACGGACTACCGCTTTTCCGATAATGGATACATATTGGTTGTCAGATGGAAAGACAATAATGTAGTTACCATATAGGAACTAATTTTGACAACAATGAAATCGGATTCTGTAAACGATACGCAAGAGGACAAGGTGCTATACAAATAGCTCAGCCAAAAGTATTTCAGCGGTATAATCAATGTATGGGTGGCGTTGATAAAATGGATCAGTTAATAGCTGTTTATCGACCGCGAATTAGGCAGCGCAAGTGGCGGTGGTCAATTTTTGCTTATTTATTGGATGCATCGGTCGTAAATGGATAGCTACTTATGAAGAAACTTTTACCAAATGATCCAAATTGCACCAATTTATTTCATTTTCGTCGCTATATAGCTACTACATACTTATAAATGCCTTCTATAGAAGGCTCAAAGCTATCAAATAGAAACTGAAAAACTGATATCCGTTTTGAAGGCCGAAATCACATGATTGAGTATTCGAAAACGAACAAGAGATGTGCAAATTGTGACAAGAAAGCAAATTTCAAATGCAACAAGGGCCTATATCCGAAAGAGTGTTTTAAAAAATTTCATTCGCCAAGTCGCAACACTGCATAATGTCCCTTTTAAGGGACGTCTTGTAAAACCTACATTTTACGTTTTTTAAAAATAAATCTTTTTAAAAATCTTTTGATATTCTTTTTTGAAATCGTACTTTTAAAAAAGATTATAAAAAGTTGCTGGGGAACCTTATCCTCATTTAGTTGGTCATGACTACTATATTATGAGATGTCGCTAAACCACATTTGAGTCCCTTCAAGATAGCAACTACCTCTTCAGTAAAGATGCTAGTGTCCCAATCCAATTGGAACTCCATGTACACTCGTGGCCACATAAAAGATTCCGACCTAAAATTGAGAACTCCTAAGGACTAAATCATTCAATTGGTCATTAATTAAACTGAAACTATTTGAATGAAAGTCTTCCGTAGTTTTAAATGAATA
>JARFOC010076698.1:0-15321 GCA_031763485.1 Osmoderma eremita
CTGAGGATGGCAACTTAGTTGCCGAAATACGTATCCAGGAGTTCTTCACTCATCGAGGTGGTAAGGGTATTTTTTCTGTATTTTATGTTTAACAGAAAACGACACTAATATAGTTTTTTTAAACGAACAACTATGTATACATTTTCAATGATTATAAAGCAAGATAAGGGCTATTAGATTATTACAACAGAATTCCCAGTAAATTTAAACCTCAAAATAGAATGCGTGCTCGATGTATAATGTTAGAAGTTTGTTGGAGATGATAGGTTTTTCATTACATATAAGAAAATCCAGTACAGACGCTTCTTATAAAGTCTACAATATCAGTAAAAATTAAAAGGTTAAATATCACACACTCAAGATACTCATTTGAAAATTAATGTACATTTAAAACTATGCAAACAGTTCATTCCGTGAAGTACTTGAAATTCCAGTACAATTTTGGTGGATGCGCCAATTACATGGAGAGTGTACAATTGCTTCTCGTTAGATAAAGATGCTATAAATTACAACATCGTATCAAATGTTAATAAAGCAAAGGCGAAACTAATGAAGTCTTCATTATTTACCGTTGTACCATGTAACAAATGAAGACTCCATAAGCTTTGCCTTTGGCTTATTAACATTTGTCGTGAAATTGAAACCTTATATCGTTCAAATGTACAAGGCGACTAGTATGAAAGCAGTGGCAGTCAGTAGAGTAAAATTGCAAATTTTATTGATTCAGCGTAGATACATCGATTGATAAATGTCTGATATTGGAAACTAACGTACATTCGTTTGACAGAACTGTGCCATGCAGGAAATACCAAAACAAATAAGAACAAAATCAGTTAAACGGAAACTGACATTGACATATGAGTGTGAATCTTGGACAACAACACAAAGACACAAAAGCAGATTAACAAGTACGGAAATGAGATTCTTCAGAAGAATCGAAGGAAAGGCAAGAAAGGATAAAATTAGAAACTAAGTATTCAGATAAAGTCAGAACATTGTCCGCCGAGAAGGCCAACTAAGGTGGTTGTAACGCAATGGTACGTACAAGTTCGTCATTCATTCTGTGCATTGTGATTTGAAGGATAGTCGCCGGGGTCTTAATTGCATTGGAAGCCAGAGATTTCACTTCGTTGCATGTTTTATTATATTCAACTACATTACCGTTTCAGTGTCACTACATTACATGCTTCTATCATGATGAATGAATTGATAATGATTAGACTGGACTCTAAATGAGATCTTAATGAGTGCCTAATCAATTCTTATAACTACCTTGATACTACCTTAATTATATAGGCATTTATTCCTTCGAATGTCGTAAGGCTGATACAGCGGTCAGCAGGTGACCTATTTTAAATTGTCTTAATATTATTGTAGCCTACTCCACTTTTGCGTAACATATTCCATTCTGTCGATACCTAAGACCATTACAGGGCAATGTAATGAGAATAGAAGAGAGGAAATTAATTACGGAAATATTCAAGGTGAAGCTTATGAGTGAAAGAAGAGAGGCAGACCAGAAATAACCTGGGAAGGACAGATGCGGACAGCAGCTGAGAAGAAAGGAATAAGATGGAAAGATACAAAAGCGTTAGAAGAAGAAAGCCACAGAAAGAAGTTGAAGGAAATATGGAAGAAAAGAACTAAACAGTCAACTCCACCTAACTCGATATCATATCTGTATTATATGAATGTCGCACCAATTGCATTTGTTAATTTCTAATTATTCCTATATGTGAACATTTTTTACCTTACCTTGCTAACTTCATTCGCAAACTCTTCTAATCTACCCCCATTCATCACTACCAAATGCAGTACGTTCCTTCTATTCACGTCTTTCATGGTAATATCTGCGCCAAGTCTGATTAAGCAGTGAACACTTCTCCAACCTGCTCTGGACGCAGCCAGTAAAATTGGCGACCTCTTCTCCCTGTCAATCATATTGATGTCCGAACCTTCGGCTATCAAGTACTCAACAATTTCCGGATGATCAAACATTGCGGCGCAGTGCAGGGGAGTCATCTTCTGGGCGTCGCAGGATGCTAAACAGCTCAACTTCTCCTCGGGTTGCATCTTGAACATTAATTTTATGATATCGGTGGCTCCCTGTGAACAGGCCAAGTGCACGGGCGTCGACAGATCGATCTGCTGGGTGGAAATCTTTGCTCCAGATTTCAAACACAACTCCACCGCTTTTATATCGCCACCATGGACCGCCGAATGTAAGGGAACGTTACCCTCGGAGTCGTAAAATTTTATCATTTCCTCGCGGGGACAACCTATAGATTCGCCCCATTGTAGGAAAACTTCTAAGGTTTTGGAGGAGGCGTTTTTGGCCGCCTCGTGGATCGGGTAATAACCGTTGTTACATGGCTGTCGCGGACAAGCCCCGAACTCAGTAATCTGTAAACATGGAATGGCAATTGTTTCCATTGTGACACGGAAATATTTAAGGTTGCAAAAATTGATTATTATGTAAGGAAGTTAAGTCCATGTTCTAGACAATTTATCAGATAATTTATCGGCATATTTAGTAGTCTCCGGGATTTAGTTATTACTTGCATAGTAGCAAGCAAACAATGATACCCCAGTTGCTAATTTTAAACATTAAAGTGAATTTATTGCTTCAAAATTCGCAATTATAGCGATTTAGGAGTTCAGTTAAATGTTTAAGATAACCAAATAGATATTTATCAAACATAAATAAATACCTTATAATGATATAAACCCACAGATTAGGTTCAAATGATCATACATAGTCATAGAAAGTGAAGAAGTTGGAGAAAGAACGTTGACGGAGATGATTATCTGTGACAGAAAAGTTAATGTCGTGCGATGTACGACGCTGTAAGTGCTGAAATGTTTATAAGAATCGAGGGTCGTGTTTGAAGAAATAGCTAAAAGAGAGTTGACAAAGCGAGATAAGTTTTGCTGGGTATACAGCCTGACGAGGCATTGATTCGCAGAATTTAAGGTTCTATAGTGCTCACCATAATCCTGCGCCCAATATTTTACTTTTAGTGCACTTTTAGAGTAATATGATTTCTCGCATTTTTGACTCAGTATGAGCAAGGGAGGAAATATCTACGTGTGCCAAAAATTAGTTGATAATTCCGAGCAAGGTACAAGCAGTTCTAATAGCTCGCAGTGGATCTCCTAAACATTAGAACGCACAGGTTTAAAGAACTCTCATTATTGATCAAATATTTTTCAAGAAACCCGCAGCTTTCTATAGAATATTGAATAGAAAAATGAATAAATTTAATTTTTGTCATAATATTCGATCGAACCTGTGGGATACTGTATACTCGGTTCTGAATGCATGGTTAACCTCTTGAGAATAACCAAACTGTAAGAGATTACTCCTCCCGCACTATATACTGAGTTACTAGTTGGAGCTATACAGTATTTCTTGTCTAACAATGTAAAGCATTGTACACACGTCACATCAAACGACGCATACTTAAGTTGTCTACATTGTTTGATTGCTAAAATCGAAACTTGAGTTTGCCGACAGCAAATTAATTTCACTCTCCAGTTGTGCGATAGTTCGTGAACTAGTGTTGTTGGATAATATTGATTTCTTTCTCAATTCAGCAACTTTAAGTAAGCTAAATTGTAAATATTCTTACAATGTAAGTATGAGGTGTAAGAAAGACGAATGTCATGGTGGATTAATTGAACAAAGTATAAGGTTATAAT
This sequence comes from Osmoderma eremita, assembly GCA_031763485.1. NCBI lineage: Eukaryota > Metazoa > Arthropoda > Insecta > Coleoptera > Scarabaeidae > Osmoderma > Osmoderma eremita. The sequence goes on from JARFOC010076698.1 coordinate 3,703, forward strand.
ATTTGATTTGACATACCAAAAGAATAGTTCTGGATAGTTCTATATCCTTAATTTAATGGATTTTAGTCTAGGTGCCATTCCACATTAATGTCCATAATTGAACAGCATTAGTTTTTTTTTACAAAACTCATTTTTCGAAAACATGCAGTGTAATAAATTACAAACTCACCAGGATCCTGGCACATTCCTCGTGATCGTATATGGCCGCTATATGTAACGCGGTCCTACCGTGTTCACCGCCTTGTTTAATGTCGATTTTATCCTTATGTTTTATCATTACTTGCAGAGCTCCGACTTTATTTATTTCGGTGACCAGATGTATGATCGCCTGTTTCTTATCGTTAAGGATGTTTGTTTTAACTCCCCTGAAAGAAATAATTCGGTACACAAAGGAAATAGTTAAAGCTGTTGATGTACTTACGCCGACAGCAAATAGTCCATTGCAATGAAAGCTTCATTTTCAGCAGCCACGTGAAGGGGAGTATTACCGACATTGTCTTGTAGATTTATGTCTGAAAAATAGTGAAAGAAAAAAAAATATAAATTAAATCTAATTAGTAGGTTTAGGCGGGTCTCGTGCTAGCATAAACTTGGCTATATCATAAAGTATTACATACATTAACTATTGCAAGGACTGTGGGGTAACCATCATGCGATTACTGTGTCACGGTTGACGATAGGAATCCACGTATTCCCAAAACACGTGTCCCGAATTAAACAATCTACTGTGAGGGAGGAGGGATCCGATACAGAGTGTATATTACATATATATTACTTTCTTATGAAATTTTCCAGTGCTAAGGCATTGACTAATACTTTGTAATAACACTAAGATAAGGTGATACAGATTTAGCGAAAGTAATTGCTAATGTGAGGGAATCATTTTAAGGAACTCCTATCTGAGCATGCACCCGAGAGGAAGAAGATCGAAGAACTACAAAGAACGATGCAAGAAAGGCGGGATGAGATCGAAATACCAACAAAAGACGAAATCTTATCAATAATACGTAAAAGCAAAAATGGGAAAGCGCCAGGAAATGATCGCATACACATGGAAATGATATGGAGGAAAGATTATACAAGAGGAAGTGTGTGCACTAATAAAGAAGATATGGATAGCAGAGCAAATGCCAAAGGAGTGGGAACCTTGGACAATTGTAACCATTCACGTGAAAAGAGATAAGAGAATATGTGATAATTACAGAGACAATGCCGTATTAAGCACTGCATACAAGGTGTTAACGTCTCTCACCCAGAAAACACTTGTAAGCATAGACAACTTGATAGGAGAATATCTATATGGTTTACAAAAGGAAAATCCACAGTAAATCTGGTACATATCCTAAAACAGAGGATAGCAAAGGCTAATGAATTTAAAATTGAACTTGAGATACTAATTGTGGATATCGAACAAGCGATTGACTGAATAAATAGGCAGCAGTTGATAATGATATTAGAAGAATTAAGTATGCCACCAAAACGTATCACGTTAATAGCAATGACGGTAAAGGAACCTCGAATAAAAATAAGAACAGGCTCGGGTGAAACGGAAGCATTTGGGGTGAATAAGGGCGTAAGACAAGGGGATGCACTATCCGCTACTCTATTCAACATTTGTATGGAATACATAACCAAAAATGTTAATAAAGGAAACATAGGAAACCGAGCGGCGTCCCATATGCAGACGACCTTGTCATAAAAACAAAGAAAAAGTTCAGAAAATGTATATAAACAGATTAAAGCGAAGGCTGAAACTCTAGGATTAAGGATCAACATGTTGAAGACGAAGTACATGCAAATAGATGGAAGGGAAACTGAGGGAAAGGTAAAAATTGATGAAGATACTTTTGAAACTGTTAACAATATTAAATACTTAGGTGTAGACATAAGCAGGACAGAAGACAACCTTCAAGAAATAAAAGAAAAGGTACAGCAAATGAATGGAACATTTTACGCGAATAAGAAAACATACACAAACAAACAACTTACCAAGAAAACTAAAATAAGGATGTATTAACTTATACGGCGGAAACAATGGAATTAACAAAAGGGGGAGAAAAAATTCTTCAAACGCAGAGAGAAAAATAATAACAAGTATGATGGGGGGAATAATAGAAAATGGAATATATAGGTGACGAAAGAACCGAGAAATATGGGAGGATTTGAAGGAGGAAACGGTGGATGGAGTTATAAAAATGCTAAGAGTGAAATAGTTGGGACACATATACAGGAAAAGACCAGAGGAGTAAGTGCGAGTAATAACAGAATGGCAATTGGGAGAAAAGAGGACACGAGGAAGACCAAAGACTAAATGGGAGGACGAAGTAGAAGAAGACTTAAGAAAAGCGGGAATAAGAACAAGATTGTAATGGAACGGTACAATTAAAAGATTTTTATTTAACAAATTTAAATACGATAGAAATTTTAATGTCAGTGCAGTTTTGGAAATGTTTAAGTTGATATTGTTACATTATTAGTATAATTTGTAAAAAGGAGTTGTGTGGACTGGTGATAAAGTGGAGGAGAAGCGGTGGAAGAGAGAGAGAGAGAGAGAGGAGCGAGGAAGGTTACATGAAGAAGACACCAGCTGTCAAGCTGCGTCTAATCTCAGGAGGCGAGATATCATTTTTGACATTATGTCAAATTAAAAAAAAAGGAAATCAGGCGACATTACTTGACCCGACTAGTACTGTTACGGAATTAAAAGTCGTCGTCTACCCAGAAACCAGAGAGAAATCATTAATCCAGAAAAATTGGTCGTGAGTCGTAGAAACAAAGAGATCGAAGACCAGGGTGCAATCAAGGCGGGTTGGCTGTATCAAACCCCAATTCCCTATCCAATTTGGTAACAGCGGCGAATCAGCAGTTTGAAACCCGAAGAGGTAAGTCCACAAACCCTACATTGCATTTATGCCCATTGTTTCATTACGCATTTCATTTTTATTCATATTTATATTAATAGTAAAACGGGGCCCCGAATTTCTATTGTATCTAGTGTTGTTTTTTTTTGTGCCCTTGTTAAATAATAAACATGTTGTTAACACATTCTCATATGGTACATAATTTACTTTACTCCAGAACTGTATGACTTGACAAGCTGAGGAGCCAAGTGTAGATAGAGTACTCAGGTCATATAAACCATTTTCTAAGTTAATAGGAATTAAATTAAGTTTCTATTTTGACTAAATGACATGTTTAAATTTATTGTAATAGTACCGTTACAAGATGGAGGACGATGATTGAAGATAGAAAAAAAGAGAGGATCAACACACAACGGGTCGTCTAGAAAATGACGATGTTTTGTTACTTGCACACTTAAAAATCAATTATTGATTTAAACAAACACAGTTCTTACCAAAGCTCAAGTCATTTTGAAATGAACATAAAAATATTCTTTACTTAAAGCCATCTTAATCCCCAGAGAAATAATTTATCTGTTCAAAGCAGGGTGCGGAAAAATTCGATTGGCGAATCAAAAAATTTAATTCGTGCGCATTTGAATCGTTTGAGAATCGAATTGAATTCTATTTAAGTCACGAGCGAATTTTACGGCTGCCCTTGGAGGAATTATTCTCTTCCATTCACGAACGAATAGGAATCGAAAAGAATCATTCTTTTCTATTCCCAATCTTACGTATTAGACAAACGTATGTATGTTTACTTTCAATTTTTTTTAATTATTACACATTTTAATGTTGTGGATAAAAGTGTTGAAGTGTGTAAAATCTACAAACAATATGGGACCCTTCACTAATTCTACTTGTATTAATCTTTTTAAACTTTTTAAAACTTAAATTTTCAAGGCTTTTAAATTTCAAAGGGGCCCCCTATTTGTTTTTTATTTTTTGTTTTTTTTCATAATTTCCAAGACTTTTAAATTTTCAAGGGGCCCCTTTTCAATTTTTTTTTAGGAAGGTTCAATTTTTTTGTAGGTGTCTCATTAGGAAATTGTGTTACGTAGATGTGTCAGGCTCTCATTCTAATTTTTCTAAAACCACAAAAAAGATCGCCCTGCAAAAAATGTGTTTTCTACAATAAAAATGATATGATTACTTATTTGCTGTGTTTTGTAACTTGTATTTTGTTCCTTATAATGTGAGTAAAACTGGGTAATTTGAAACTCTTAATTATACACGAGGTCGAAGGGGTACTGATATCTAGTTAGCCTGGAAAGTGTAGTAGACATAATGGAATATGGTTGCTATGGTTATAAGTATCATGTTTTGTGAATAAGTTGTGCATGACATGAACGGTTATAAAACTGAATTTTTGAAAACGGCATGCCGAAGAAAGGCTAGAATTAAAAAGAATCTAGTTTCGTTCAGCTGTATTTATTTTTTAAATAGTTATCCGGCGAAGATATTTTTTCTCATATGATAGAACCCTTGCCCTAGGCTTCCATGGCCTTTAGAGTTACTTAATATAATATGATAAAGACCTTAGGAGATCAGTGTACATGTTACTATTAAAAACTTGGTTGCGAAATTTTGTAGACGTCAAAGAACAGTTTCTGTGCTCACTTCGAAAAACATTTGGACGAATCGGGTTCAATCGTATAACAGAGGTATTGCACATTTTCTATGAATGTGTCTTTATGTATGTTGGTCTGAGAAAGATTGCCGTTAAATGGATTCAGAAGCGTGTTCGAGTTAAAACGCTGAAGGAAATTTGCCGTCTTTGAAGACGATTTCTCAAACTTTTTTGATCGATTTGTTAACATGGAGGAAGCATCGCTCTATTACTATGCGAAATAAAGCGCAATGAAAATGCGACTAAAGAGCAATGCAGAGAGTGGCAGTATTCTTGTTCTCGACAACTCAACAAAATCTCTGATTAAAAATCGGATAGCAAGATGCTTGCTCCAGTTTTTTGAGATAATAATGGGATACTTCTGGTAGATTATTTGGAACAGCGTGCAAGTATCACGGGAGCTAATTATACTGAGTTTCGAAAGTGTGAAAAAATTTCGAAAAAAACTTGCTAACGGTTGTAAAACGACGCTTCTGCTCACAAGTCGTTGACTATCCGGATGCAGCGACGTCAGACTATTGTTTCTTACCAAAACTCAAAAAACATTGGAAAGGTAAAAGATTTTCAATAAAAGACGAAGTGATATGTGTCGTTGAGAAATGATTTGCAGACCAAGGACAAAAAAAGGCCTTTTTAAGAAGATTATGTTGAATAAATAAAATTTTGTACTGAAATATTCTATTTATATGGTAGGCGGCTTATGCTTATTTATATGGTAGGCTCCCTCGTATATTAGATTGTAGTAATAACTCATCTCGTTACCTCCGCCTTGTGATAGGATAAACTGCAGTATGTTGACCCTGTTCTTAGCAGCCGCTTGATGAACAGCAGTTCTACCACGACTGTCTCTGATCGTTAGCTTAGCAGGTTCTTCGAAATAGAGTCTCTTAAACATTTCGAGGTTACCACTCTCGGCTACCTACAAAAAAAATGTTGTTCAGTTAGTTTATATAACTACAGATATTACTATGTCTACACTGAGTTGTATAATCAACATCGGTTAATAACAGCGAAAGATATGTATAAAACAACCATCATGGTTCTCAATCACTCTACACTCCTGCGGAGACTCTCGTTCTAGCAATAATACATTGGAACCTGCATTCTAAATGAAAATTTTCTGTCTGCATATCTAATACATAGTATCGGGAATTCCATACACAATAAATTGATTTAATAAATTCGGTACATGTTTTTCGAGAGTACGTTATTGTATGTTTAAACTAAACATCTTTATTTTTTTCCTAATCTACACTTGTCCTTTATGTTTTCGAAACCGACAGGACTAGCAATGTCCAGTGCAGCTTTATCACAGTGGCTGCATAAATTCTCATAAATTCCAGTCATTTGTTTTTCATTAGATGTCATTTGGTTTTTCCAGACGGTTTCGTAACGTATTACGCGAAGCGAGTGCCACTGTCAAATTTTGAATTTTAATCACACTTTATTCCTTTTGTGATTTCATAAAATTTTGCAAACTTCTTTTTTCGCTGTTCTATTGATACTAAGGTTAATTTATCACTTACTATACACTCGTACCTACACTCTATGAAGTTTATAAATACCCGGTCATAAATCGAATTCATACTTAGAGTGAGCCATGAATATTACAACTTAATTGGTAACACATAATGTCACATCTGTTAGAGTCTAAAATGTTGAATTTGGAACACAAAACTTTTCTTACTGAAAGCTATCTTAAAAACTATCCTTTTCTTTGAAATTTGTTGTTTCATTATTAAGACATTAATCAAGATCAAGCACGTTTAACAAAGGATTTAACTCAACATTTCCCAAAATTATTATTTGTTCGTTTGTGACATAGAGACATTATTAATTAAGCAATGTGATACACTTTGTGGCAAAACACAAAGTCTTCTCCAATTGTAAATTCAATTGATGGCACGGTATAGTTAGTGCGTCCACTTCAGAAGAAATCACTATATTTTTATTCCGCTGTAAATTTTGTGATCCGGGAAGTAGTTGCAAATAATAGTTTAGCACTGATTTAATTAAAAAGACATCTGGGTGTTAAATATAGAGCCGAAGTAAAATTACTTTCCTAGAAATGGACGTCTTTAGCCGTTCGAAACGTATTTCTGTAACGGAGTTATTGTCCAGACCGATCAAAGTTCTTAATGCCTTCCTTACAATCACGTCATGGTCATGGCACATGAATTTATAAAATGTCTACTTCGATTGTTCTTCAATCATAAGTGCGTAAGTAGTAGAAATGATGGTTATACAGCTTTTTTTCTTTTACAGCAACTTTATAGATATTAAATTTTTACAGGAAGACAAATATCGTGATCAACTTGAAACATTACAGATGAATTAATTTAATGATTCTCATAATTGCTTGTAAATGCTTAGCAGATGACAGATTTAAATTGTAACAGTTAAAACTAAATTTTTAGTGAATTGGTATCACGTTTTTCTCTCGGTCTCACTGTGCTTGCTCTCTTACTATTGAGCTGTATTTCTTATGCTGGGTCTTCACTTGCGTTAAGATCAAAGGGATAATACCGGGATTGCTATTGCTAGAACAATGTCCCATATCATATGAGCGCGTGCAACTTTTTTAAAAAAATTACTGGATACTCGATCGCTTTTTCGTTTATTAGAAATTAGCCCTTTAAGTTGCATCTACATTACTACTGCATTAGGCACACATGAAATCCCAGCCTTAAAATTGGTGTATATTGAGCAAAAAAGATTCTTTTGGTTTAATAAAATGTGTTGGTGACAAAGAGTTAGAATTAATTTTTACACATATTGGATGTTTTCCCTCCATGTACAAAACTTGTAACATATTTACTTAATGCTCTGAAATAATGTAGATTGTAAATAAAGCAAAATGTCAAGAAAATATATTTAAAAGAAGTATGTTATTAGCTTTAGTTTACATATTGCTGTGCAACAAATTGTGGTATTGTATACACTAAACTTAAATTAGGCCAGAAGGTGTTAAGTTAACTGCTATACTAATAACTGGCAGCAAAATGTACCTAATGCGAGTTAGTTATTATACTAAATAAATGAGATGAAATACAGAGTTGGTGATTGCGATTAAGTTTATAAACCGCATTTTATTTTACATTTTTGACATTTTAAGTAAATAATTTTGCCAATTAAGTGATGTGTTTCATGTCTAGCAAAGTAGTAAGGCAGCTAACTACACTCATTTGTAAGAACACTAGCAATATTTCTTAATAATTCCTTGAAAGTCCCGATAACTACGGATACGCATGTGAAACTAAATTGGTTCCTTAAAAATTAATTACAGCAGGCACGAAATTTCATGTTCAGAATTACAAATTGAATTTAGAGCGTTTAGTTTTTATATTGTGATATGTATAATAATACAGTTAGTTTACCTATCACCGCCACTTTGGTGAGACAACATGTTGTTTAAAATATTATGAATGCGCATGTTGCAATATTATATTATATTTGCCAGCATTTTTCAGTATAATATTGTATGAAAAATTCCAGATCAATCCAAGAATATTTATCACTTCACAGTGATAAATATTCATAGTCAGTAGTAATATGAGAAATCCAAATCAGCAGAAACAGAAAATTACTTCCAGAACAATTTAACTTTTCCAAAGCTATGCTTGCATACTGTATGTATGTATATATGAGTATACACATATGTTACATGCGCGTATGTTATTTGATTATGCAAAAGGATTTCAACATTTGAATGAAGTTCTAGTATTGAAGATAATGGAATAATATTACACGTCGCAGAGAAGTCACCAGGATGTTTTGTTATTTTAAATATACCGTATTCCTTTCATTTAAGTTAAGAAGTTCAGCTCATTTTGTAGAACATTTGCAACATCGATGTAACAATTAATTTATATGGTTTCCAAGAAACATTGTAATATAATCTGATGGGTGTATCGATTAACTAAAACTACACGGGTTCTGTGACGTACACTATTATCGTAATCGTATATAAGGTGGCCGCTTCAAATAATATATCGGAAGAATTTTTCTCGTGCAGTGCAAATTTGCTGTTTCGCATGATGACAGCGATTAATATACCTAATGTGTTGAACATGCAACGTTTCAACTGGCGAACATTGCAATAATTCCTTTGCAGCCTGAAGCTGCATGATGCGTTGAAGGATATGATAGTAAATGCTCAACAAGAAAACATGTCCTCTTTTGACTATGTAACAGGATTGGAGTTTGAACTATTAGAAGAACTACATGAAGTGCAATTTGTGGAAGATGTCGCTGAAGTTGAAGAAGACAATTATGAAAATATTGCGGTGTTCCTGAAGAAGGAGGCAGTGTTATTGACCTAGATTACAATAAGAAAGTTGTAGAATACTGGAGAAGTGGTAAAGCTAAGCGACTTTCTCTCGAAACCATGAAACATCATTTCAGAAATGTTAAATCGGTACGGCAGTTATATAGATAGGAAGAAAGTATTAACGGAGGTGGCAGGCATACCGATAAACTACGGTTTATTAAAGAATACGTTCTTACAAAATTTCAAAGAAGCAGTGACGATTGAAAAATAATCAATCACATGAACCTTCGAAGCTGGGCTTTAGAAGCTAAACAAGAAATTGGACACGACACGTTTAAAGTAGGACATTAGTGGAAAATGCCATTATTAGACGCATGATTTACTGCTGGAATCACCATACTAACAAAAGCAATGAAAGGGGTACAAGCATTAAAGACGGACTCGAGTTTCTGCCTACCATACGTCATCAGCATCTCTCCGAATGCTAAACCCATTTTCATCGCTAATGCGTCTCCGAACTTATTGCGAAATGTCACAGCCACTTTCTTGCGTCACGACATTGTTTTTGGCACTTTTGATGTTTCTTATGTTACGTCATGGCTAAGCCGTTCCTGGAACCACAACACACGCAGTTCTTCTGGCGGAACTGACAGTCCATGCACTGTACTGTGTTAATAGTTTTTGGCATTTAAACAAAGTATATAATATTGTGTTATGAAAAACAACAAAATTTACTCGGTCAGCACGTGCTGGTGTGGAAGACCTGCGGTTGTTAAGCAATAATTTTATTAAAGAAGTCAAACCCTATATCACTAGTGTCGGCGGTAGCAACGTATACAACACCGATGAGACTGGATTTAATCTAGAAATGCACTCCGGTCGTGCTTTGGCAGTAAAGGGTCAGAAAACCGTTGAAAGTGTTGTGCAATCTTTACACTCGACAACACATAGTTATACAATTTTACCAAACATTTCGGCAGATGCATGCTTACTTTCGTCATTATTTTTTGGTATTAAAGGAATCTTCGAATACGTTTGGAGCTCGAGTTGCGCAATCATGTGCGTGTTGCAGGTGTTTCCTTGTAAGTTATTAAATTAACTTTATCATTTATCCCTGCTGTAATATATATTGCAATTCTTATTAAAATAATTATAAATTTGAGACCAACTAATTTCTCTGTCGAAAATGGTATACGCTTATTCCATTAAGATTACATTAATTACATTAATTATGACTACAAAACTGAACTGCATATATTGTACATACATATATTTCAAACAGGCGTACGACAGAATAAAGGGGCGAAATGTATAAAATAAAGTTACACCTAAGGATCCCAAGAAAATTAATAAGAATTTTTTGTCTACAGACCTAGCTATTACGGCACATGAACAGCAAGGATTACAGGTTTCCTTTTAAGGATATCTTTTATTTCAAGAGAAGCGTTGTACTCTTGGAAAAGCAGTGGGTATTCAATAATTCTAATTTGTTGCAGCAGTATCCAAACGTACTGTGATCTTAGAAAGGAGCAAAAGAGGAAAACAATGTTAAAAGTGCGGAACTTCCGACTAGTTATAATACCGTGTTGCTCTTTGGAAAGTGCACAAAATCACTTTAAAAGGATAAAATCACATGCATAGTTGTTACCCACGGGAATGGGTGAAAACACTGAGATAATCCCGTATGTGTAAGGTAAGTATTTGTGTTCATGGTACATTGTGTGATTTGAAAATATCTTTAAGACATAAATATCATCATTGACGTACCCTGCGGATTTGCAAAATGTCTACATCTATGTAGAAACTAAACTGGTGTACCTGTGGCAAAAGTAATTGCTTAAAAACTGAGGGTGTATGTAGGAATATACTTTATGAAACTTATGGTTTTTAACTCGTAGCCGGTGAGGTTGAGTCTATCGGACCCCGGCAGTTATTTTATTCGCTATAACTACCTAGTGTATTAGGTGGCAAAAACGCCTATGTACCTCTAGTTCGGATATATGAGTCTTGTTTGCCACGGCGGTTGCATTTCTACATGAAACGTGTGTTTTTGTACGCCAGGAAGTCTCGCTGACTGTTAACGTGATCTTTGTGATTAATAATGTTAATGTTTGTTTTTACATTTATATTTTAGATGGATTTACGTGCTAGTACTGCAAAAGACACTGTTAGATTTAACGATAAGGACCATGAACTCATGACGAGAGGTTGTTGACGATGGATGATTAATTGAGTTGTCGTTGTTTGGGCTATTTCCATCGTTTGTTGGACTTAGGTGATCCGACGTGTCGGCAATTCGTCTATTGTCGTGTTCAGGGTAGTTCTGAGAAGAGCTGTTTCTTGCCAAACTCATTTTTGCAAATTGAACAGCTCTTCTCCGCGCTACCCTGAAGACAGCAACAGACGAATTGCCGAAACGTCGGATCACCTAAATCCAACAAACGATGGAAATAGCCCAAATGACGACAATTCAAAGACTATGAAAGTACGCTTCTAGCATGGTATAGTGAACTGGACTTCGGTGAGTCGGATGTAGAAGACGGCAGTGATATTGTGAGTGACCACGAAAGGGGTAGCGAGCAGTCTGCGAATGATACCGAATAATTGGTACTCGATGATGACTTAACGCAGCAGTCACTTTCAAGTGCAAGTATCCACAACGATTCGACAACAGAAGGAGCATACTTTTATGGAAAAAATCAATATAGATGGTGTACGGTATTGTAGGGGCTGGCGTTTCTCACACTTCTTCGTTTAATAAATAATAGAACCAGGACACTACTTATCACAAATTTATTTCGGATTTTACAATTTGCGAT
>JARFOC010076708.1:0-15320 GCA_031763485.1 Osmoderma eremita
TACTCTATATAAAGCAACTACCCCCTCTTTGACAAAATGAATAACTATTTAAGGAATTACAAACATATAAGATAAAATAAAATTATGACTCCTTCATAATAGAACTACAAACATAATAAACAATTATCAATAAGTAATTAAATCTGACTAAACAAATTTAAGAGTAGTGAATTGTTAATATCTAATTGATCATTTAATAACAATTTGGTAGATTTATGTTTATTTATTTCAAGATTCTCTAACAAATTCAATTTTAAACTTTTATTTTCAAGGTGTAATATGTCAAAATTAGATGTACTACTATGTTGTTCCTCTAAAAGATGGTTAGCGAAAGTTGAGTCCTGTTTTTGGTTTTTACGGGATGCAAAAAAAGAGATGCATCCTTAACTCTTATGATCTTATTAACAAATTAAAAAATGTTTCACTACCACAACAAATTGTATTTAATAGAAAATTAGTCATTACATAATAAAATATAAAACTAAAAAAAATCCAAAATTTTAAACTACTCGTAATCTTAAAACTAGGGAGAAAAATAATTAAAACATAGTTGTCTTAAAGCTATTCGCTTTCGTTTTCTTCCTGGATATTTGAGTTAATACACTCAGGACAAATGACAATGTAATGCTCTTTACAAACCATTCCATGGCATGTTTGACACGAAATTGTGGTAACTCTATTTTTGTCCCTTCCATAACAATAGTACCTTCCTCGTATTTTTGCTGGTGGTTCTTCTTCTTCATGTTCTACTACAACAGCCTTGTATCTCTTCGGGAACAGTTTCACATATAAAGGTAGGGTCTGTAATTCAACCCTTTCTGAAAGGTGGGGTCTCATCAAAGACGAAGGTAACTCCTTTAGAAAAATCCTTCTGTATTTTTGAGGATTGTTGATGTTTGCAGCATTGTACAGGATTTGAAAGCTGAAAGAATATAATCATCCTAGCTTCGTGTTCCTCTTGACACCGAATATCTACTGCAAATCTTATCTACTGTGTCGGCTCCTTTTTTGTGACAATTATAATCCAAAATTATATTTGGTTTTCTTGTATCAGGATCTATTACAGAATTATTATGTATGGTTGATAACAAAGTCACTGCTTAATTTTTTAGGGACATACGACACTATAGTAAACTCTTTTTGAAAACCGAAAAGAGGCGATCCAACTGCTCTTTCTTTATGAGGTTTGAACTCAAACGGCAGCTTCCTTTTATTTTCCTTTAGTGTGGCAACCATTGTTATTTTGTTTTTCAAAAGGTCTTTGGCCAACGAATAACTTGTGTATCAATTGTCACATGTTAAGTTTCGCTTTTTACCTTTCCAGTCTTGCAGTAAACGATGGAGAATATCAGCTAGTTTATTTGATTTGTTGTACGGTCCTTTTGGCTGAATACCACAATATAACTCTAAATTTGTAACATAAGGTGTCTGCGCATCACATAATATAAATACTTTTAAACCATATTTTGCAGGCTTACTAGGGATGTATTGCAGAAAGCTGCATCTACCTCTGAAAGGTACTAACATTTCGTCTATTGTAACCTCTTCTCCCAAACAGTAGTTGTTACTGCAGTTTTCTACAAAACGGTCCACTGCAACTCGAACAGCAGCAAGCTTATCGGTTGGCTTGCAATCCATTCTACTGTTTTTGTCGTCAGCAGCAAGCAAGCAGCAAGCAGAAATAAAAACCGATCGTCACTCACGCAAGTATTAAATATTTCTGAGCCTGTTTCATCTTGAGTCCAGAAAATGTATATGGCTTTGCTTCTAACTTCCTGCATGTAGTAATAAGCCAATAAATGCCATAAATTCTGTTTTTATTGTGTCTTTAGTCCGTCTCGACCGGTCATAGTTGATTAGCATCTTTACAATTTCTACGTTTGTACACTTAGCTATATTGTCAATGATGTCGTCGCTAAAAAAATTCGAATGCACTTCTTTCATTGGTAACATCTCTTGCACACTGCCTTGGCCTAGCAAGAATTTTTACAATATTTTTACTAGAAGTTTTGCCGCATTTACTGAACACTGGGTTTCTATACCACTTTGTTATTTTATCTTTCCCTATGAAGTATTCGTTTTTATCGCTTTCTGATTTATCACTACGATCACTATCGCTCTCTACATCTGAACCGATAGACTGTTCATCATTTAGTGTCATGATCTTTCTTCTATAATTTCTTCTTCTGATGAACTAACGCCTGAGCCAGAGCATCAAGTTCATTTTGTGTGAGACGTTTAGGGTTTCTTATAGGTACACGATCACATATTTGTCAAAAAAACATAAAATAACAGACAAACTTCATTCACAAAAGACAAATGTGCTATTTATTTCACGTAAAATACCTCTTTTTAGGTAACTAAATAGGTTAACACTAGTTGAATTCACTTACATAACTATGGGCATGGTGTACTGAAGTCACCGTTCGGGAAACACCTTCTATACTTTATTGCTGACTTGAACTATTCGAACGGCAAACAACTTGCGACTCTTCTAGACTCTGGTTGACACTATAGTGAGGTCACGTCGCGCGGCGCAAGCGCAGAAAGTATTTTTCATAAACGGACCAATTAAACAAGTTTGGTGTACTGTGTACACCGTAGCCCGTAGTTAAAGGTTAACTGACACATATTGTCACGTGTCTAAGGGGTATGCAGGGGTAGCTCGGGGTGAGTACTCGCAAATTCATAAAAATTCGTGTAAAAGCTAAATAGACCACTTAGCTCAATAATACTCAGACACTCTTCTAAGGAGGGCTTTCACTAAAACTCGGGAGTCGTTATAAGGATCATTATTCAGATAGTAAAGATTATACAACGAGGACTTAATCAGTACGTCGCCACACGGTGAGTTCCGAGAACGAAATCCATATCCGGATGTTCAATACAAGTCAACCTCCCCAATACTTATCATTGAAGTCTGACTCGTGGCAATGCGTGTACTCATAAATTAGATATTCGCGACTGCTATCTAGTAATATCATTTTTGTACTTCTAACTTATAAGGGTTATTGAATCCACTTTAAAACGCAAATTTCTACCTTACCCTAGAAAGAGAAAACAATAGCAAAATGGGGGGACCAATGATGCTTAATGTCGATACTAACGACCAACAACCTCCAAATAACCTCAAATACTTCCTCTAAAAACAAAAACGATGTAGCGAGCTAACAACTGTTCAAATAAAAATAAATAAACAATAATTCTCAGCAAAAAGACATAATATGAGGTGTAATAATTTAATTTTTGGAATTATCCAGAATTGCCTGGTTTCGTTGGAAGCGTGTTTCGTATTGTTGCAATGTCTAGAATAGACCTATCTGGAAATTCAATTGCAAATAAATCACTAGTAACTTTTGTCTAATCGCAACTACTTATAATGTACTTTTATCATTTGTAGTTTCTCTTGAATAGTACAGTACTCCATTATTAACCCTTTCACAGCTCAAGATAAGTACAATCGCAAGCGACATCAATATACTCTCGCCAGCTGACTCCATATTCTGCCTTTCAAGTAAAATGTTATAGTCAATACCTCTTAGCGGATACTCGCCATCAATTTTAAAAGATAGAAATTAGAAAGCTAATTGGTGGCAGACGTAGCATGGTGAACAAATCTCGCTCCAATATTCTAGACAACTAACTACAAATGCAAAGTATAGCGTTTTAAAGTTACTTACGTCATTAAATGGTTTTGTATTTGGCATTATAAAGCCACGCCGCATAGATTAACCGGAGACGGTATTCTGAACACTTTGCACAAAACTTAGACGGCTATCAAAAGGTACACCCAAATCCCTAATCAAATAATCCTTAGCTACATTATTTCCATAAATATGGCACACTGGCGCAACTTGATTTTTCTTTCGAGTAAATGATACACATTGACATTTGTTAGCTCAGCGTAAATCAATAGCTCGGCGCCTTTAGGACCAAATAAAAAATTATTGGTATCAAATATTCAGTGGGTTGTAGAGAAGTATAATCTCACGTGAAACTATATAATAACAGAAAAGAAATTGTTATGTTTCACGAAATTCTCTTTTCTCTCTCTGTATATTCCACACAGTATACATTTTCCTTATCTTCAGCAGCATATGAATGTATGCATGGGATTCGTGCTTATGCAGGTAGGAGAACCTTAGAAAAAGGAAAACCGCATACAACGCCATCAAGCGGTGACACATTCGAAGCGAACGATAAGAGCTTAGCTTGTCACCGGACGCAGTATCAAGCTAACTACATACCCGCAAAACGCCTCTTCTTCCGAAAGTTGTCGGTAGGGTTAAAAAAGATAAGCTCACGCGTGATTTGCGCGCTCGTTTGGCGAATCCTCCCTTTCAGACATTACACGCTACGGCGGGCTTGCGAGCATGTCATGCTCCATTGAAAATTACTAAACATTAGACCGATAACCAACCCTATCGTAACGGCTCGAACAAAGTCCTCGTTGAATTTGGGAATTGTAGATATATTGTCTTTACCTTAAATTTTATTGTGTGAAAACGTGCTTTCAAAAAGACATGCCAAAATAAGAGCTAAAATTAAAACTGTTGAGTTAACATCTAGTGTTACTTCAGAAGACCTGACAAGCTAGTGAATAAAAGTTAATTAGGGAGCTATCCCCAGAGTCATTCGGAGAGTACAACCTCTAGTGAGCTTAGGGGTGAAATCGAAAAGTTATCATTATCAGGTGGAGCTCAACAAGAATCTGAAATGGATTTCCTTAAACAAGAAAAGAAGGTGTAAGGGTTAACTTCTTCCGGGTTTGGATCATGTCAGATAATGATAATAGTAATAATCTGTATTGTTCAACAGAAAACTCCATATAAAGGACACTAAGAAATATGAGTATAGTAATAGTGTACAGAAAATGGTGTAATAGACACTTAACCCTGAAGCAAAAGTTTCTTAACTACAATGGTACTATATTAACAAAAATACTTAGAAAATTGTCAAGCATTGTTTAACTAATTTCAACAAGAAACTATTACATGAAAGAAAGAAAAAATGAAAGTCAAACGTTTATAATAAAAGGATCAGAAAGTAATATATTAACATTTTTATACATATGCGACAGCGAAGCCTTGCATAGGATATTGGTGTGAGCCTAAGTATTGGAAAACTGGCCGATGATCTTGAACTTTGGAGAGGTTTGTTTGTTTGTTTGTTTGTATCCTAATGTAGAGACTTAACACTGCGGCCTTGAGGCCTATTGTATCACTCTACATTAGGTTAGTGTACGTGTGTGTGTGTGTGAAGTGTATGGCTTGTTACTGCCTCTCCTCGCCGTAGAGGGTAGCAGTGTTGATTTAACACTGAAGGGTACCGGGAGGGGTACCGACCACCCTTGCTGCAACCGATCCTTAGAAAAATAGGCTGCCGCAAGGGAGATTCGAACCCCTACATCCTGTACAGGTGCCTAGCACTCTTACCACTGCGCTATCCCGGCGTTACTTTGGAGAGGTACACTGAATTCGATTAAATTAAGAAGAGAGGGTGAGTCAATGTTGTCACAAATTAAATCGGTAAAAAAATTTGCACTAGCTTCATCTCTTCGTTGCGACAGTGAAAGAATGTTATGCCTGTCAAGCAAACTGGAGTAATCAGTACCACGAATTGAATAAGCTCCAGCAATCTTAAAGGAAATATATTTCAAAAATCTTTCATTGAACGCGCTCAAGAGTAAATTGTTGATGTAGGTAATTTGGATACCATACGACGAAAGCGTACTCCAATTTAGATCTTACTAGTGCAAAGTACAGAACTCTAAGTGTCAATAAATTAGTAAAATTTTTACATGATCGTATAATGAAACCCAATGTTTTAGAAGCGGAGAAGGACACGTGGGCAATTTGTTAAAGGGGCATCAAAAAGTACTCCAAGGTCTTTGATTTGAGTTACTCTGAGAATATCAGTCAAATGCAGTATAAGGAACGTAAGAGGCTTAAAACTTCTGGTGAATGACATCACAGCACATTATTTAGTATTTTGGAAGATGTGGTTGGGCAGGACACCGCTCGCTAATAGTTTAATGACCTTCTGCAGCTCCTGGCAATCATCTATAGACGTAATACTGCAGTCAATTTTGAGATCATCAGCATATGCTAAACCGTTACAATCTAATACATGGAGCAAATCATTGATATAAATGTTAAAAAGGAGTGGGCCCAAATTCGATTCTTGTGGTACGCCGGTGGAAACCAAGAAAGAGGCAGATACAAAACCATTATAGTGAACATAGGATGACCTACCACTCACTACTATCTTCGCTACCGCCCACCCAAAACGTCTTCAGCAGCCGCCGCATGTCTAGATATTAGAAAGTGGTAGGGACAAGTAAAGGCAATCTATCATCCAGACGTATATTCAATAAAACTATGAAGATGTAGACAATTTTTTCATCTTCGAGGATTCAAAAATAATTCAGTGATTAAAAAAGAAAATGCCAGACGCAGGAATAAACACAATATAAAGAAAGATTCGAAACACGAACAAATAGCAGAACAGAATGCCAGAAAATTAACAGGTGATCTCTTTTGTTTGGAAATTTATACAATATCGCCAATGGCGTCAAATAATTAAAACTGACGTAATTTTAATAATTTTACGGTGTTGGCGAGATCGCGTAGGTTTCCAAACACAACAAATTGATGTCGTCACTGTTCTTCTCTCTTCCATGAGTAGTACAGTTGTCAGTTCGGTGTTTAAAAATTATCTTGGAAAAGGTAGGATAGTATAGAAATTTAATCTCCACAGGCGCCTATCTCTCTATATTTCACTACGTTTTTTTTATCCCAACCAGCTCTAACCCCAACAACAATAAAACAAGTGACTGGCTCCTCGATGGCGGTGTAAAAATGAATTATGACCTCCAGACTTCGCAATACAAAAGAAGGTATTACGATGTGCCTCCTTTATATTCAGAAACTGGCTGACGTCTGCGTGATCTATTCCTTTTCAGAAGAGAACGATTTATTATATTTAATAGGAGCGATATGTGCACAATACGTGTTTGTATATGGCAGGGAAATCTGCAAGCGCTCTTCGTGACAACGGGGAAGTAGAAATATATGAGAATGACTATCCTGTGAATGTTTAATGTCTTATAGCTTTGTGAACTCTAATTAAATTTAAATGCAGTAATATATACAGGATGTTTACGGTCTTGTGATTTTATTTTCAAGGGGTGGTTAAACACCTTTAGCGTAAAAATATCTTAACAAAGTTGCATAATAAGAGAGATATTAATGTAAAATTTTCTTTGTAGTTTTTTCTTTTTATTTTTAAGTGGTGATAACCACCGTAAAAAAGTTTTTTAACGCTAAAACGATTGATCAACAACTTGTCCAAAGTAAATGTAAACGATAGGTTATTAGTGATTTTTTTACTAAATAGGCTGATGTCTGTAACTTTTCCCACCTGTCAAGCTATTTCATTAGTTGTCATTGCATTGTTGGTTTGACGTAAATTTTTCCGAATAAATCCTAATAAGGAAAGTAAAAAGGTCTATCACACCAACAGTGAATACGTTGACATGTTGTTAATTTATGGTGAAGTACGCCCGAATTCTTCTGCTGCAAGTCTATTGTACGCTGAATGGTTGCCTAAGCCAACACAGAAATTCCAAATTTCTCTTCCATTGTATTGGCGACTGATGAAGCAAGGTTTACGTAACGGCATAAATAACTATTGTAATACTCACACTTGGGCTGTGGAAAATCCACGTGCTATTCGTCATAATCATTTCCAGCACAGATTTTCGATAAACGTTTGGGCTGGACTGGTCAACGGACAACTTATTGGTCAATTTGTGTTGCCAAATCGAATGAATGGATATGATTATCTCTTGTAAGTATAGGATACGGTGGCTTAAAATAAATTTAAGTTAAAAATACCCCTTACCACCTTGTTGAGTATAGAACACTGTTCAATTAATAGTTTTCCTTATATCGATTGCTGCAGTTCGCTGTGCGACACCCAGTTATTAAGATTCTTCAGATAAGTTGTTAAATAGTCCACATATAAAATTTTTACGAAGTATTTTGTTATGGAGAGTCAAATACTATAAAAAAATAAAATGCAACTTCGTGCTAGCTATCAGGGAACCAAATAAGTTCGTGCGGTTTTTGTATGAAGTACAGTAATATGAATATTTTTTTAAGTTATTGATCGATACCACTTGTTTGTTATCTGTCATCTACTTTAGTATGAACCCTTCTTTCATCGGATACATTCTGTTTTTTTTTGTTTAGTCCCTACTTTTAAATAATTTAAAATGACAACGAATAATAAATTCCAGATTGTTTACTCTATGAGTTCAAACTTGGTACCAAAGCCGCAGTGGCAGCGCGAAGAATATGTACCGCATTCGAAGATGATGCCGTAGGTGACCGAACAGCATAGAAGTAGTTCAAAAAATTTTCTTCTGAATATCTCAGCTTGACCGATAAAGCACGCCCTGGAAGACAGAGTATCATTGACAACGAGAATATTCACAGGTTGTGGAGTAAAATTTCAATACAACGTGCCCAGAGCTCGCAGATAAGCTCAATGTGAGTGATGAAACCATTCGTTTGCACCTTCATCGCGTAGGAAAGAAGTGGATGGTAAACGAATGGGTCCCGTTTGAATTGTCAAAGGCTAACAAATTAAGTCGTCTCACTACTTCCTAGGTAAAGACTTCACGCATCGATAATGAACCAATTCTTGATCGGTTGTTGACCTGCGACGAAAAGTGGATATTGTGCCCAAATTCTAACCGTTCGTATCATTGGTTATCGCCTACTGATTCGGTAGCACACACTCTCAAAGCTTCCTTGCACCCAAACAAGATTTTATTGTGTGTTTGGTAGACAATAAAAGGAATTGTTCATTATGAGTTTTTGGAAAAGGATCAAACCATCATTGTTAACTTTTATTGTGAACAGCATCAGCGAGTGCAAGCAGCACTCATCCAAAAACAGCGGTCTTTGATCGATCGACAGAAATTGCCATTCTTACAGGATAACGCCAAGCCGCATACTGCAAAAGTGACCCGGGAAAAAACTTCTGAACTTGACATTTCGCCAAATCATCACCACCTTTCTTGTCTCTTGACAACTGTATGAAGTATGGACCGTTCAAAACGCGAGCTGATGTAATAAATGCAGTTTGTCGCCGTTTTGATTCAAAATCTATAGAGTTCTACAATACCGGCATACAAAAGCTAGTGTCACGTTGGCAATAGGTCATTGAATGTGATGGTAATTTTTTCGATGTATAATAGTTTATAATTGTTTCTAATAAATATTTATATTTTATCATCAGAAACCGCACGAACTTATAGAAAAGTACCTATAGAAAAAAGTTCCGATTTATAATAAGTTGAGTTAACATTGATCTTTAATTGAATTAGTGTCGATTAAGGTATAGAGTCGTAAAGGTTGAAACACAGAACTTCTAAGCATGCATTATATCCAAAAATACAATACAAAATTGCCTTTATTACTACGTTGTAGTCTACACATAATGGAATTAAATTAATGTAATGGGAGTCTGGAAATTGTACTGTCCACCTAAGCAAACGTGATCCGCATTGTCGTACTCTGCATGAGCATATACATAAATGAAGTTCCTAAATAGCTTTGCTATGTGCGGAAACTAACAGACTTTGTCAGAGTATATAATTAAACATAGTGGCAACAAAACATGCAACGACATTACTAATCCTAGAATATTTCAAACGAAACTACCCTTCCTTACCCTCACATGTGGGTGTCATTGTGAATGCTATTATTATTATTTTTTAGTTTTCATTGCGTTATTTTATAGCAACGCTAAAGCCCCGTCCAACTGTTAGGACCGCGACTATAATGGAGTCATGTTAAGTTGGTAAGTTGATAATTTAGGACAGTTAAATTCGATCAGATAACGGCTTTCAACGTACGCTTTAAATGTTGTAATATTTAAAGCTTCAGAAAACGGGTTTATCTTCTAAGAATGCATAAAATTTTGTCGACATGAACAAACTCTTATCTGAGCTCTGCAACATTGATATGCGCGCTAATGTTGCTGACGGTAAAGTAAGGTAATGTTTTGGAGCATAAGGTTCTATTCTTCGATATAATTCAATTTGTATACGGTTCACTACATTATTAGAAATTACAAATCAAATTTGCTTAAAATTTTATGGACATTTCGATCCATGTAAATAATTAATGTGAAGAATTTTTAATCGGACATCTTGACATGAAATAAGCAACATTTTTAATTGAATTTACAAATTTAATATCATAATCAAATCCCGATAATATTTGAGCCTATCTTTGTAACCTATTTTCTGCGAAAGTTCGAATATCCTCTCAGGCCTAAAGATTGTTAAAAATAGTTTATGGTCTGTAACCAATATAATTCTTTTACAAAATAAGTACTGGTAAAATTTCTTGATGCCTAAAATGATTGCTGCAGCTTCTTTGATCTGTGAATATTTTATCTCGGCAGAATTTAATAATCTAGACGCAAATGCTATAGGTCCATCTGAACCATCTTCAAATGTCTGACCGATTACTGCTCCCAAACCGTAATTAGACGCATCTACCGTTAATTTAATTTAGCGTTCTTGATCAAAATGAACTAAAATCGAATAAGAAACTAGCAATTCCTTCACTTGATTAAAACTCCTTTCACCTTCCTTTGACAAATACCATTTAGTGCTTTTCTTTATTAAATTATGCAACGATTGTAATATGATTGAAGCATTTGGAGTAAATTTTCCATAAAAATTACCATGTCAAGAAAGAATTTAATTTTGGTACTGAATTCGGCACTGCACAATTTTTTATTGCTTCAATTTTGTCATCACACGTATGTAGACCGTTTTTACTAATAACGTGCCCTAAATACTTTACAGAACCTTTAAAAAATGAACATTTGGATTTCTGAACTTCTAATCCACAACCTTATAACCGTTTAAAAACTTCCTCTAACTATTTAAAATGTTCGTCATCTTTCATTGTTATTAATGAATCGTCTAAAAAACACTGTACTCCCGGTATGTCAATTAATATTTGCTCAATTAAGTTTTGAAGAATCGCCGGTGCGTTGGTAATCGAGTACGGTAATCTCGTATAAGAAAATACACCTCTATGTGTCGATATTGTTACCAATTTTTGAGATTCTTTAGTTAAAGAAACTTGTTGATACGCACTTGATAAATATATTTTTGAAAATTTATCACTACCCTGTAATTTACTAAATAAATGCTGAATACGGGGTAAAGGATATTTTTCCTCGTGCAACTACGGATTTACCGTTACTTTGAAATTGCCACAAATACGCACTGTCCCGTCCGAATATAATTTATCGGAAATAGCACTATTAGCAAAACCTGAATGTCCTTCAAAATTGATAGGAATTCCCTCAACCAATAACTTAACATACGTAGGTTTGACATTACCTCTATTGTCAATTGAGTTGTTGTTCTTTGGGCAAGTTCCATCGTTTGTTGGATTTTGTTGATCCGACGTTTCGGCAGTTCTTCTACTTCCGGCATCAGGGTGGTCTTGATAAGTGGTGTTTCTTGCCAAATTCATTCGCGCAATTTCTCTGGCAAATATATTTGAAAACCAATTTTTGACAACTCACAGCCAGCTGACAGATCTCTGCTGTTATTCCCTATTTATTGTGTCTCCCGTATCGTGGTTACCGGTCTTCTGGTTATGCTGTTCTTTATCATTGGTAACCAGACATCTATGATTTCCAGGCTTGGTGTGCCTATGGCATTTGTTGTTGTACCCATATATGCTGCATCTTTTAACTTTCTTTTGATATAATGTTCCTCTCTTGCTAGGCTTGTGGCTCTGTCCCATTCAATCCTGTATTCTTCTTCCCAAGCATGTTGTACCAAACGTGATTTCTCCGTTTCCCCCAAGCGAACCAGTTTTCTGGATTCTAACTTGCAGGCGTCTGCCTGATTCTCCGATGTATGCTCTTTCACATTCACACGGTACTTGGTATATACATCTTTTCGTTTTTTTTGTTTTCGTTATCCGGCTTTGTTTTGGTTAGGGTCGCTCTGTTCGTGTTCGTTGTTGTTATCGCTGTTCTCACCTTGTGTTTTTTTACCTATTCTCCTAATCTTTTCTGATAGAGCTTTCGCGTACGGAATTGGGGTCCTGCACACCTTGTTTTGCAAGTCTGGGTCTTGGTCCTGCTGTGCTACCCGATTTTTTCTTGCTTCTGCCAGCATCTTGTTCGTATAACTCTTCGTATATATCTTTTTTAGTGTGTGGGTTATGTTGTGGAACTCGTTTCTCCTATCTTCTTCTGAGCACATGCTCCTGGCTCTATCATATAGGCATCTGGCTAATCTGCCGAAACGTCGGATCAACAAAATCCAACAAACGATGGATATAGCCCAAAGAACAACAACTCAATCAATCATCCATCGCCAACAGTATCTCGTCTGTTATCAATATATCAATATCAGAATCTTTTAAATTACAAATAGAATCAAAATTATCTTCAGTAATGAAATTATGAACATTTTTCTTTTTACACAGTTGTGCTAAATGCCCTCTAATGCCACATTTATTATATGTATACATATGACACCTTATATTCATGATTGCTGTAACCACACATCGAACATCTCTTGTATTCGCAATCTCCATTGTCTGTCGCGACGTCCCGGGTATCGCCGGATTCGTCTGAGCCTTAGTCGTATCTGGTACGGCAAATCTCCGCGTCGTTGCCGCTGAACGACCACGGCATACCTCGTACGAGTTCGGAGCTGCCCGTGACTTGTGTTCTTGTAAAATGGACTCCTTAGCGTGCGCAATCTTCAACACTTTCGATAAGATGACTGAAACATCAGATGCATCTTCTTCGAACATTCGATCCATTGTGATGTCATCATTCACGCCAATCACGAAAATATCTCGAAGAACGATATTTAATTCTGTTCCAAAAACCGCAAGTGGAGGCCAAACTTTTCAACCGAGCTGCCCAATCACTTACAGTTTCACTACTTGCTCTTCTGGCGGAGAAAAATGCTAACCTTTCCGCGAAATGCGATTATACCTGATAAAAATGCTCCTTTAGTATTTTAGGTAACCCATTCGATGTTTTACTTTCCGAAAGTTCAGGAACATACAAGTTTTTAACCAGAATATGACATTCCTCGCTTAAAGAATTTAGCAAAACTGCTTTTTCCTTATTTTACTCCGTAAAATTATTTGCCAAAATAAACTGATTCAATCTTTCATTAAATACTGTAAAGCCAGTTCTCCGCCATTTCTTAATACATATATTCTATTTTACACTGTATCACTAACTTCGCTTTTATTTCATATTTCATATTTCATTTCATCGCTTCATTGTTTACACTACTTTTCATTTGCACGCACAGATTCTTAAATTTCGTCGCCATTTGTTATGTATTTAACTGCATCTTAAATTCATTGCTAGGAGGACCCTTAAAGGACAACATATTTAAACGCTGATCGAGTGGCAACTATTTTTATTTTAAATATTTTTGTATCTTTTTCACCTATACACCTATAAATACATACACATATTCCCATACACAACAGTTGTCAATATACAGCTGAGTTCTACATTGTCATATCAAACAGATATCTTTAGGAATTACAGAGCAATCTTTCTAAGATCAACGAAATCGAATTTACGCTGTCACAATCGCATGGCCTAAATTAACAATCGAGAAATTTGATAAAATTACAGTATAAACTTAATTACTTTAGTATCAGATATTTTGGTAAATTTCAGAAAGAGTTCCCCTTTCTGATAGTCGCTCCGGATTATAACCCTTCTATTACAATTGGACCAATCTAAGCGAGAAATCAGTTTTCCTGTTTCTATTTTTAAATTATAATGTACAAAGTAATAATTTTCAGCATATTTATAGCAGTACATGGAGGTATTTGCTCACTAACTAATTGGTCTGGGCTCACACTGCAATTTTCATCTTACGCAGCGGTATAACCCAGGCAGATCTTATTAAATCGACATTAAGATCCTATTATTAGCTGGACTCTTGTTATTTCTCCTAAACGTGACAGTTATATTATGATGGTTATCTTATTTTTTTAATGCTTTGGTATTTTCAGAAACTCCACTCGGATAAAGAAGTGAATGCGATCATTAATTTTGAATGTTGTTAAATGTTTATTCCGTGGTTTATCCGGCAATTGTGGAAACGTCGCCATTGTGTCGTTGGACGTTATATCCTTATTCACCAACATTCCGTTGGAACTTGTTTTGGAATTACCTAATTCAGGTGCATTAACGTCTTGCAAGTTGTTAAGTTCTTATTCGACACATCGAACTTTTGTTTCGAGAATAGATTTTACAACCACCATGCGAAGCCCAATTCTGGACGGCTTACTTGATAGGGTCATTCCTACTTTGGAATTTCAATTGCATTTCATTTATAAATATGTTGATGATGTGATCCGTGCAGTACCTGTTTTAGCGACTGACAATTTGTTATTAGAATTCAACTCCCTTAATGAACATATTAAATTCATCATTGAATTAGAATCGATAAGAGCAGTTCCTTTCTTAGACACACTTGTAACTCGTACTGAACAGCCGCTTATAGTTTTAAATTGGTATCCGAAACCCACTTTTTCGGGACGTTACATACATTACTACTCGAATCACCCCTTTAGTGTGAAGATAAACACATTAAAAGCGATGAAAAACCGAGTGCTGAAAATAACTGACGCAAAGTTTCATGGAGATAACTTAAATACATTAAGAACTGTATTTTTATCAAACTGCTATCCCAGCTCATTGGTGCACTCGATACTTTTTAATACCTTGACAACAACTGTCCATGACAGGAATGTATTTCCACTTGAATCTTCTAATGATTTCAGGTATATCAGGTTTCCTTTTATTGAACAATTATCTTATAAAGTGAGACATTTGTTCTCAGACCAACCGGCTGTTAAATTACCCTTTATAATACCTTGTCGATTTCCTCTTGCTTTACCAAACTGAAAAACAAGACAGACATAATGTACACTAGCGACACTTTCTAATTGTACGACCTAACGCTCAACGTAGAGCTTACATGCGTAGCATAGATAGTAGACAGCTTATTGCATTCATTGGCTGCCTGGCAATGTGTAAACATGAATGTGCGGTGTCTGTGTGTATTTTAAAAATGCCTTAGGTGCATTTATGAATGTGCAAAAAAGCATCTATTATTTAACGTATTTGAGTAGGAAGAAATTTGTTTGATGTTTCAAGTATTTCGAATAAAGTAATACTGTAGTCTTATTAAATTGTTTTGAAAGGTAATTTCATTA
>JARFOC010076719.1:0-15318 GCA_031763485.1 Osmoderma eremita
TGCACTAAATCTTGCTTAATAGCATACTTCAATAAAAAAAACATCGTCACGTTCCACTACCCGATGCCGACTAGTATCACCACACTCCTACACTGTAAAAACCTCTAAAAACTTGCTTGTCGGTCGGAAACTTTTATGTGGCCACGAGTGTACCTTAGTAACCGGAGATTCTTCGTCCTAAGATTAAACAATATTTAGTTGCATTTTACATTTACACCACTCATAACTGTGGCGGGAAATTTAAACTGTTCTCGCACATTTAAAATCGCGCCGTAAGTAGCGGGAATGTAATGGATAAAAAAAAATAACCTAAAACTATCGGGTAGTAATTAATAATCAAAATTCATCCTATTTCTATCCTGTTTACACTAAAAAAAAGTATCTTCGCTTATCCATAAAACGCAAGAATTGATTTGTATTAATCGACACATCGAATATCATTTCTGTTACGATCCAGGTTATGACCAGATACCAATAGACATGCAGGGGTTAGAAATAGGGTCGCACGGCGGTGGGAACGGATCGACGTACAGCGCAATCGACGCCATGGACGTCGGTAGCGCCGATCCCGACTTGAATTTCGACCACATCGAGCAACTACCCACCCCACCCCAGGATAACAACCAGGTGGCCGCTTGGTACGACACTGATTTGTAAGATAATCTCTTGCGAGTCGGTGAAATTTGTGTTTGTTTTTTTTTCCCTTTTGGACCAGTAAAAGTTAAATGAATTAGCTTTAACAATAATGACGTAGAAGTTAAGTGAATAAATAAGATGAAGGACCTTTATTATTATGACTTTTCGAAACCAAGAAATTTTCTTTCTCTTTATTATTATATTCAACTATTTTTTTGTGATACTTTTTTATGTTTAGAAAGATATATTAAACAGGGTGTTTTCCATCAAAGAAAAAACAATTTTGAATTGATTTATGCCCAATATTTAACTTTTAAAATTAATTAGACGATACAGCACCCAATATATCTTTCCGATATCATGTTGAGACTTAACCTAAAACATTTCTTCGATATCACATACGTACAACCATGTAAATCATAATTATATATATATCTGAATCGTTTATTTCTGAAAGGATAACACCCCTTCGACCCAGTTTTTAAAAACAATTAATCGGAATGAAAGAAAAATAATTGTACAGTTTCGGCTTAATAATTTATTTGGTTACTCCGGTATAGGAAGCCATTGAGTGTTGCAAAATTTAGTACGATGTAGCAAAGCATATTTCATCTCCTCGATCCCCATGTCATCTTTACTCGCTTAGACATAAATTGTAACCGACACTTATTAAAACCAAAACTGTTAACAAGAAATCTTCCCTTTATAGGTAAACGAAAGCTCAAATCAGTACAATCAAAAATTGTAGAATTGCAGAATTTGTCAAGTGAAAATTTGTGTACCGATTCAAAAGTAGAATTTGGAAAGAACACGTCACAACCGAAATTCCTTTTGAATAATTATTCGAATAATTTTCCCATCAAATGATACGTAGACATGACAAAATGAGGGTTAGGAAAATTGAAATCTGTCAAATACTAAAATTTGCCGACAAAATATTGGCAATAATTTAAGGTGGTAACAAAAATGTTATAGGAAAATTGTATCGATGTAACTGGATGGTGTAAGCGGTGAAGTGAAATACAGTACTTTACGAAATTGTTTGTTAAAAAAACCCTGACGTAAGTTGCATTTATTTAATCATATCTCCAGGTCCCTCGATAACATCTCGTGTAATTTTTCAATACGGAAGCAAAATTTAGACGACAATTACACATCCTTTCAACATTAACGATACAGCACCGACTAAAACTATAATTTAGTAAGATGAAATAAAAACTGGGAAAATGCGTCTCTGGTATCCTCTCAGATCTAATCGATTTCTTCAAAAGTTATCCGTTTTACATCATCAACATGTCAGATCCATGATTAAACGGATGATTTATTTCATTATGACTTATTATCATCATTGCGTTATAGGAATAGCCTTTATACATGTAATCTATACTTTTTATAATATGAATGAATTATTATTATTATTATTATTAATGTATCAAATCATCATGCATTTATTATTATTACACGTGTATTCATAAAAATAGAATGTTAGTTTTAGCATCGTATGTATATTTCCTAAGTTCCCCTCCCCCTGCCCCAATTTTAATTCATTCAGCCCCTAAAATATACTAACGGTTAACATTACGATTGAAAAGATTAAATATGACACAAAATAATTTTAAAAAATATATCGTATACTACCCCTTTCCTTAAGGAAAAATAATTAAATGTGGTTTATATCGTATATTCGAGAAAATCAGTATTTGTAGTGTACGTACGATAACAAAGAACATATATATGTCTTATTCTATAATTCTTATCCGAAGGTAGGAATCCCAATCGTTGGAAAATAATTTGTCCCCTCCCGTTTTAGTCACAACACGATGAACTGAAATAGTTTCTTCGTAGATCCTCTATCGATTCGATTATCCTAAATGAAATTTCCCTCTCGATAGGTGTTACCATTTTCGTTTTTGATTAATTATCCGCCCATTATCGCTTGTGAATGTGAATTCTTTATTTGGACCATTTCTTTTTAAATATATAACGTAACAAACAGGGTAGAACTTAAGGGCACTGCCTTTATTCGATGCATGTATTTTAGTGATTTAACATTATGGTAATAAAGAAATTTCTCATGTACTTTTTTTTGTTTAATTATTAAAATAACAAAGTTAGACTGCGCCGGTTTAAATCTTAATCTATACGGAGAAATCAAAAAGTGGAAAGGCAAATACGGAAAACACTTGCGCCGCCAACGTAATTTAACATGAAATACACCGTCACCTCCCCACATTTATGTGAACCTGCTCCTGATACCGAAAATTTCCAAATTTATAAGCAAGTACGGGAAACTGCGCAGAATTAGAAATTTTCGGTATTAGGAGCAGGATTACAGAAACGTGTGGAGGTGGTCGGTATATTTTACGTTAGATTTCTCCGATTACAGAAACCTGTAACAACGATATTATTCGTATTCGGCTGTTGAACCATAGATGGCGTTTCTGCTCCTAATGGCGAAAATTTCGAACTTTGCGCAGTGTTTCCCGTACCTGCCTATAAAAATTTTTGGTATCGGGCGCAAGATTACAGAAACGCGAGGAGGTGGCAGGTATACTATATGTTAAATTATAGTCGCGACCATAATTTTATATACAATATACCTGCCAACTCCTCACGTTTCGGTAATCCTGCTCCCGATACCGAAAATTAAAGTTCGAAATTTTTAGTATTAGGAGTAGGATTAAAGAAACGTGAGGAGGTTATTTTACGTTAGATTTCTCCGATTACAGAAACCTGTAACAACGATTTTATTGGTATTCGGCTGTTGAACCTCCTCGCGTTTCTGTAATTCTGCGCATTTGCCTATAAATTCGGAAATTTTCTGTATCAGGAGCAGGATTACAGAAACGCGAGGAGGTGGCAGGTGCATTTTATATAAAATTATGGTCGCGACTATAATTTAGCATACAGTATACCTACCACCTCCGCGCGTTTCTGTAATCCTGCTCCTAATACCGAATCGGTTATGTCTGTGGTGATAATGATTTCAGCGTTATAAACGCATTTGTTTATTTCTTTAAAAATTGAATTGTAAAATTCTCGCAACCGACTTTTGACGTTTCGTCGTTTCATAACATGGTTGTTACGCATTGCAAAAGATTTATGGTTTGGCGATATAGAGATGGGTTATGGTTAAGAAAACACGAAAACTCACGTTACCTTATCTCTCTAATTGAAGAAATCCTACGAGGACAAAATGTTACTATATTTGAAATTATCATCAAGAAAAATGACAAGGTTCGTATGCACTGCCACCTATGCTATAAATACGCAACCGATAATACAGTGACATCTAGGGTTAAAGAGAATAAACGTTGAAACAGAATTTGAAATAGTCAAAACAGAAGAAATCTTTATTAGCGATTGTAATATCGTTTGTAAGCACATCGTACCGGATCACTCCTCACCTCACGATAATTGATGAATTTGGAAATACGTGGATTCTCATCGACTACATCGTGCGCTTGGGGGTGTTGTAATCGATTCCATTTTACGCATCAATAGAATCCTTGTGTAGAATCTTACACTCTGTCCACCAGTTCACTCTCTAACGAATTGATTTGAGATTGGATGATTTAGGGTAGTCCACACATTCTATACCGATTTCGGGCCGGATTTTCGAATACCTAAGCAATTTGTAAATTCGAGGTTGCCATTTTGAAATGTATTTTTACCCTCGTAGATTCATAATAACGACTTTCTTTTAACGCAATAAATTTATTTAAATAAAAAGTATAAAAAAATAATGCGGACGACACCAAAAATCAAAATTAATTATCACAAAGAAAAAGGTTTGTATATAATATACCATATTATAGATCAATAATGTGCATCAATACAGAATAGAAATATCTTGTTTTTTACATTTTCTTTTTAACATTATGCTGACTCCATATTACAATCGCATTGTACAATACATCCTAAAGAATTTCCTCTTTATTAAGAATAATATATCACGTTATGCCTTCCGTTATGATTATTATCTTTGGAAACATATCATTTCCTTATTATTAATAAGTACATATCCCCTATATACTCAAAATTTCTTGTCCCAAATCATCCGGAAGCTTTTTAATTCTCCGATTATTTATTCGAGTAGATATATATATATATATAAAGCAAATTTCATAACTACTTCGCAAAGAAATCCTCACACACGAGAAAATATGTTTGCTTAATCGAAATTGTAAATTTATAAATGCAGTTTTAAAGGAGATTCTACTGTTTCGCTTAAAATTAACATCGGAAGTAACATAAATACGAACACAAAGTGTTTCACCTTTATAAATAAATAATCTCATAGTATATATCCCAATACTTTAGCTTTGGAATGCCTTAATCGTAATAATAATAATAATAGAATACTTTTTCTGTCTTTCGAACGATTTTGTTTTCACGTTCTATATATTAGCATACGATTGGTAGAGATTCGATATCTCCCATCTCAGTGGTGGTCTCATCTTCTATGTTGTAGCTGACGATGAATCTCAAAGAGACTTTCACATTTTCTGGATTGGCTATCAACATGATTTGCGTGACAGCCGACGGTGGTAGAAACGGATTGAACGGCGGCAATTCTGTACCAGACGGCGGTTGTAATTTCACCTTACAGCTCTGAAATGGTACAATCATTGCAGTTACACATCCATTAACAAAGAACAAATTGACCCTTATCCGGGCACCGTGCGTCCATCAGACACACAGCAAGAAACCTTGCGTCAAACGACGTTAATGCATTCGTTCTATCAATGTGTCCGACAAACACACCTGTCCATTTGCATAAGTAAAATTACCTACCCGGATAAGGGTTAAATCGATATGAATTCCATCTTTTAACTCACCTTGGGTACCATAGCTCTAAACAATACATTTTTTAGGGGCAGTTGATTCTTACTGACGATCGTAACGACCACAACTGTAACGTCGTCCCTAGGTTTATCACGAGCAAAATGTAAGGTAACCGAGATCCCATTTTTCTCCTCCAAAGCAGTTAGGGGTGGTATATTACTCGGTTTGATATCTTCCAATCCGACGCGCAAATTGCTTAGTTTAACCTCAGTTTTCGCCGCCATATTCGAGCATTCGACGATCGCCTCCTGCGATTCTTCAATTTTTATATTGTCCCCGCGTTCGACTTCACTTTGCTTCTTGATTTCTTCACTTTTATCTTCGCTAATGTCCACCAACATATCGTCGCTGTTTCGCTCAAAAGCGTTACTTATTTTAGACTCATTAATATCGGTTCTCCCTAGGAGGTAACTTAAATCGAAATTCACAGAACTTGTCAACAGAGGAGAATTATTTGTTTCAGTCGGTAAATTTCTGCTCGATCGATTGACGGTTTGTACCGGAAGTTTATTCATGGGAATCTTTTCGTTACTTCTAAAATGATTACTATATATGGTACTAATAGAATAAAATGGATGTTTACAAAGTGAAAAAATAAAAGGAAAACACACCTTTGAAATTTCGGCCCTTGCCTTGTAATCGACTGCAAATTCTGCTTCAATAAATTCTCACCCAAGGCATCTAATTCTTCCAACGCTTTCAATTTACTGTTTTGTTTGAGAGATTCAACGTTATCCACTGAAAATAGAAACTAATTAAAGATATTAACAAAATATAGAAATTATTCTCACCACTTTTAAGTAACGAAATCGGTTTTAAAATACCATTATCTGTTTCCGATATGTTAGGAGTTGTAAATATATCACATAGTGCATCAAATTTAGAAGTGTTATTATTATCACACGTTTTCACTTTAGCCTCGGCTAATAACGTAGGGGAACCGGGTTGGGAATTGCCAAAATCAAGAAGTGAAACACTGTTGTCGTCATTTGCTCGTACCTTATGCATTTTTCCATTCGCAATCACCACTTTGTACTTTTCAAATACTTTACCTAACTCATCGCTCGCGTTAAGTATCTCAGCTAAAATGAAAAGGTGATTTAATTCTAACAAATAGGTGCAAGTATTAACGGAGCCGCTACTTACATAGTATGTCTTCATTTTGTTGTGTTTCCGATGCTAATTTAAGTATAGTCGGCCTCAATCGCTCACAACTCTGATGCAATTCCTTAATTAGCTCCAATTCATCTTGTGACGAGCCGTCTTTAACATAAGTATCTAACATTTCACTTAATAAACGCACATTACTATGAACCGATTCTAATTCTAATACCCTACGACTCTTCAATTCAGCTCTCTTATCCTCCTACCGAACAATGCGAAACAACATTCATAATTACAACAAGAAATTTTTATTAGCTCACCTCTTTGACCATGCACTTAATTAATCTATTAGCTGCTTGCAAATCGTCAGGATTTTTACTTTGCAATAACCGTTGTAACAATTTTGATTTCTCCTCATCGCAAAATACAGAATTCTTAGTTTTATCAGCTACCTGACAATTATCGGAGTTAACACTAAGAGGTGCGTCCTTTACAACGCCTTGCTTCTTTAACATATCATACGCTTCTCTAATCTTTATTTCCTTTGGATAATCCAAAGTCCACAAATACATTAGCTGCAAGACTTTCTGTCGTACGGCGAGCGGTGTTTGAGATGCTAAATATTTCGGCGAGACTAACTTAATCATCTCGTTCAGGAACCTAAATTTGCCCACTTCGGTCTGGAAAGCGGAACCGCACCTCTGCATGCAAGTGTCTAGGATGTGCAGGGTCTGCAGCACCTCTTTCTCCTGCTTGGAATGTAGACGCAGCGCGATCAGTTTCACTCCTACATGGCTTCCGTCCTTTTCTTTATTTACCAGAACGCAAAAGGCTTCGACGGCGGCTTTATCTATGTTTTGATTTAACGGATTCGTCGCCCTCTCTTAAAATATGGTGCTGGGAGTTACGTACAGTTCTTTGCTACGAGAAGTGAGGATACTTACGCAGTAGAGCGTCTAAACTCGTCGTTACGATGTCCATATTATGTATGATACAGGGAATGTTTTAATGAAGCATAATAAATTGTTTAATAACAAAGTACATGACAGGTGTCAAAAACCGGTTTATATATAAAACCCTCTTCCAGTGATACCACACTGAAATAAGTGAAATCACACAATTAAGGAAAATTTATAAAAGATTAGGCGCTTTTTCGCGCGCGTTAGGAAGTATTTATAGCGAAGGAGAAACCTGAAAATTCAATAAAATTTCTGAGTTTAGAAGGTGGGAAATCTACTTGTGTTTGCCAATAATTAATGTTT
Organism: Osmoderma eremita; assembly: GCA_031763485.1. NCBI lineage: Eukaryota > Metazoa > Arthropoda > Insecta > Coleoptera > Scarabaeidae > Osmoderma > Osmoderma eremita. The sequence continues at coordinate 7,851 of JARFOC010076719.1, forward strand.
TATAATTAATATGGTTTATAAATTATAAAATATTATATTGGCACAAAAATATATTAGATTAATTTAACCGCAAGTGTTTGCCTTATTGTTAGAAGTCACAAATTCACAATCGAAAGAAATAATATTTTTCAGAAATATATAGGAGAGAAATAGAACTACTACCTGTAATTTATAAAGATTATATAAATTGTATTAATACAATTTTAGAACAAATAGTTCTTAGACTAATTTTACCTCTACTTTGGAGAATCCGATTTGTTTTATTGTTACGTAACGATAAACCGAATGACAGAAATAATATGACTCAGAGTGAAAAAAGTAAGAGAGAAATAGCATTGCAATTTGTAAACGAAAAATTCAGATTATAAGGTTAAAAAATAGACCGTTTTCCATCATTTTCAAAATTTCTGTAAACCTACGTCATAGAGTGTGTCAACTTCCATTGCAATTACATTTGAACGCAAACAGGAAATATGCGAGGACATATCGACAAGTTACTGCGAATAAATCCATGGAAATCCAGACAGATATCGGCGCGATTTAAGAGCGGCGATTCCAACGCTATCCTACCAGAGCCGCCGATTACACGATTCGGATTACTGGGAATCACCGTGACCGTAGTAACAGGCTTGTTGATCGGCGCCGCAATCAGTAAAAGCATTGCCAATTTCTTGGAGGAGAACGATTTGTTCGTACCTTCAGATGATGATGATGACGACGACTGAATCGTTTAGTGATGATGGATAAGTCACACTGTGTAATTTATTTAATTTATTTTGGGTTATTTATTGATTGTTTGCATTTAGATCCTGTTAAGTTAAAACAAACATGAACGTTAAAATATATATTGAAGCTGTTTAAATAAAAGTAATGTAAGTACAATCTTATTTTTGTTATAACAAATCACAATGAAGAGGTTTTAACAAAGGGTTAAATACAAATCTTCACTTTATTTATTTATTCCGGCGGCTTTTTATGAGCACCCCAACCGTGGAAGCACTTTGTGAATCGTTTCGACTCCTTATTCTTCAAGGTCAAAAATAATTTTCTGGGTTTATCGAGTTGTTTAGCTCTCATATGTTGGATATAGACCTGTGCAGATTTATACGCTAACTTTATCTCCACCTCGCTGCATTTCGCACCCAACCAAAGGAAAATTTGCTCCCCGTTATCGAGGATCATAATATCGTCGTCAGCCAAATCGTCCTGCAAACGAAAATCAAGATTCGCGAATTTACACGAAACAATCTGATTTTAGCCAAATTACCTGGCAAAAATCCGAGCACTTCTCCGAGACGATAAAATATCCTTTTTCGTTCGAACATCTGAACAATCGAGTGTAATCCATGAAATCCGCGTTGGTATCGTAAGGCTTTCTTCCGCCCAATCCCAACCAGAAGAAATTTTCCGGTTCCTCTCCCTCGGAGAGGACTTGAAGGCTGACCCAGGGTCCGTTGAACATTTCTTCGGCGATTTCTTGGATCAACCTGGATTCGTCCGCGTCCGCTTTCGAACCGATCCAAACGTAAACGATACCGGACTCGTCTTGCTCGAAGGGCACGCTTAGGATGTAGCAAAAGGCGGAGTTCAAGGCCGCCGCGTCTGGTTTAATCTGCACCAATCTCGTGTAGAGTGCACTGCCGTTGGAACGCAAATGATAGAATTCCACTGCGTTCGGGGTCTTCTGTTTACGTTTGCCTTGGTGGATGATGAATTTACGTTTGAAATGGGCCATGAATTTCATATTTTCTTGCTGCTGATGGGTTCTTACTACCTATATTATGAGGGAAGTTGATAAAATCTGATATTCTATTTAAGAAGTGCAATAAAATCTTTAGAAACCCAGCAACTAACATTCCCTCGATTGTTTCGCGCTTAATACTTTTTATAATGCCATTCAGAAATGAAGGGTGATGATTTTGGTGTTAACGCAGAATCCTGGATTTGTGAAATATCTACAGAGTTAAGGGAAAAGGCGTAGAGGAAGAAAATGCTTTGAGATGGTTCGCCCACATATCCCGCGCACGTCATCAACTACAAGCTCAGTAGAAAAAAGGGAAAGTGGAAAATGGGAAAATCAGAAAAAAAGAGAACCAATTTCATACCTCGAGCTTATCCTGGAACAAAGCCTTAAATTTCTTCTGCAACGTAAAGGTGAAAGTCAACCATCCCATATTCGACGCCTCTCGTCCCTGCCAGAAATAAACCACCCATTGAAAGTCTTCTTCGGGTGGCTCTACATCCTCAACTTCGTCCGCAGGTATCCAATACCGGCACAGGAACACATAGCAATCCATCGAATAGAAATGACCGATTTCCTCCTCGGGTAAGCGTACGAATTTTTTCCCTTCCAAAACGAACACTTCCATGGCCTCCAGGTCCTCGTTCCAATCCTCCATCAGTTGTTGCGCTTCCGTTATGGGCATTGCTGGCTGTCTAGGCATAAATAGGGCCGTCAAATCGGCTTTCGTTTCTTGCCGCATAGCCCACTTCGTTAGATCGGCACCGGTCTTCTGTACCGACTCTGCCGTTCGGGTAAAATCGACGGCTATCACCTCGTCCCAGCCCGTGAATTTCGATTTAAAGATTTGCGTTTCGTTACCTTCCCTAACGCGCATGATCGTCGCGTATTTCGGTCGACCGATCATGTTAAAGAGTTCTTCGGAGAGTTTGACGGCAGCCGCATTAACTAATCTCGTCGATTTCTTTCCGATCCTGCGAGAAAATCGAAGTTTTTAATTTTATTTTCGATCGGATTAAAGATTGATTTACCATACGAAAACGTCTAAATAACAATCCAAGATGTAAACGTTTTTGCTGTTGAGCAAGGTATGCAACAATTTTCCGTGCGGTACTTCGACTTGTGGCAATTCCAGATATCCCATTCCCAACTGGACTTGATATAATCTGGGCGGTACCGGGACAAAATTTGCATCGACGTGCTCCTACGAAACAAAGAAAATTTTAACAAGAAATTTAAAAAGCGGTCAAATGAATCTCAACACGGGAACATGTGTTAACTTCCCTATTATTTAGTCTGTATATCATTGATTTACTTGAATCTGTCTCGTGGAAATTCGGTTACGCAGTTGAATAGGCAATAGCTGCAAAGCATCGGCCAAATGATCTTCGTAGGGGAATTTTGCCCCAAGACGCTTAAAATTAAATTCAACGAAACCGGAAGTATGTTCTTCCCACACTGAAAACACCTTGGACTCGAACGCAAGCTGTTGCATTGAAGAGGGAGCGAGACAAACGCGGTGGACAGTTTTCGTGACACGTTGTCGTTACACAATGGCCGCCCAAAACCAATTTAATCCCCATCCCGAACGCTGCGTCGTAAGAAGTTCCACTTAAAAACTAAAACATTATAGTTCTCTTAATACCTTTATCGTGGGTTTAAAAGTTTCTTCTTCCTCTTCCGACGCCCCTCCTAGAGCAATCCAAAATTCTTTACTCTCCTGTCCCATAAACTCGGTGAAGATCTCCGCCTTATTTTTCCTTTCGTTCTTATTGATCTTCTCGGCCAACAGTCGCGCTTTAGATTTTAAAGTGTTCTTGGAACTCTTCCCGTTCCAAATAAAGATTTTCAGCCCGATATCGAGTACGAAAACGTACCTGGGATCTAGGGATTCGATCGACACGGCAACCGGTTCCAAATGTATCGAAGCACCGGCTCCGTGAACTCTATAGAAGCGTGTATCGAACGTCTATTAAGGAAAGAAAAAAACACCCTAGGGATTATACGAACATTTTTATAATTTAAACTTTACCATATCCTCGACGGTGTAAAAACCGCTGCAGGTTCTTCCCCCCTCGATATAAGCTATGGGTGTTTCGAATAAGGCTAGGAATTCTTCCGATTCCTCGCGTTGTTCCTCTCGTATGGTACGACACTGAGCGCCTAGGTAATTTCTTAAGTTTACGGCGTGTATCGCAGAACACGCGCGTTTATCCAACTAAAAATGGCGTAACAATCGACTCTAATGTACGTGTTTACGAAATACTAAAGCTTACAGATGCCTTCTCGCCGATCCAGAAATAAATCTCCCAACTAATCATCTCGGAGTCGTCGAAAAACGTTTTTAAAACGATGTAGCAGTCGGCCTCGTAAAATTTTCCGTGAGCTACTTCATCGATTCTATTCGGAAGGAAATTCTCAATTTCCCATATCGTTAGACCCTCAACTTGACCGGCTTCTTCGTCGAAAAACTCTGAGTAATCCAACGGAGGTTTTTCCAGCGTTTCATCCCAACGTTTCGGTCTATACAAATGTAATTTTTAATTCGATTAACACAGAATTAAAAGTAGTTACTCACTTGAGGGATTCCGCCTTTAATTCTTCGTCACCTTTTGCCCTGTTCTTTTCTGTAGCTATATCTTTCATACCCTACAAAATATTCATCGTTAACATCCAAAAACGTAAATTTTTGGTTCAAATTAGTCGCGTAGCTTTAATTTTGACAGTAGAAACCAAAGTGGATTTAGAGCCAACGGAGGAACGACGGACCATATTTTCAGCCTATTGCAAGTGATGGACAAAAATAGAAACTTAATTTTGAAAAATTCTTCCCGGGGCTCGCGGAGCTCCAATCGAAATTTAAATACTTCGTTGCATAGTCCAAAGATACCCGCAATGTTGGAAAAATAATCCCGATCCGCAAATCCGTGCAACGAAAACGCAACTTTATATAAATGTACGTCCTTTGTATGCCTTTTAGTATATGCATGCATTCGCGCTCATGGTTAGCCTTTTAGTATATATTAATAATAATAAAACGGCGATTAAGAGCGATATGTGTACGAAGAACGTGGAGAGAACTCCAAATATGTGCAGTAAAGAATTTGTTACAACTCCGAAGAGATAGTGACGAGTGCTTAGTCGGCACCATCGCAAGACATGGCCAAAAGTCACTTACGCGCTTGTTACGTCACACAAGTCAGGCAATACAACGCGCAAGGCATTCAGTCAGGGCAATGTCCAAAGCCGGTGAATAACCTAACTGGCAAGCAACTGTTCAATTTAATTTACAAATAGGACGCCTTAGAAGTGTTAGGTCGAAAGAGAAAGCACCTCAACACCGTAAATGCTAGATTAGGCTGGATTATATACTACCTTTAATATTTTAGCCTGATCTTGATCTGCTTCCTCGTGATCCCTCCGGCCTCGTCTCAATCTCATTTTCCTGGCAATGGGATCTTTACTGGCATCTTAACAAATTCAAAATTTAAAAAAAACAATATTTTGATAAAAAAAATTTGGATCAAATATTACTTTGCAACGGCAAGGGGGCAGGTACGTTTGCGCCGGCCTGTCTCAATTGGTTTTGCAGGGAGAAATCGATGTTATAAAACTCTAACCCAGCTCCCCGCGTCATTTCGTGCGGCTTCGGAGGCATCACCAAGTCGGGGTTGTCGTGCAAGTCTAACGATTCTAAATCTGTCAGTAAATGTATTGCGTCCGGTAATGTAATCAGCTTGTTCGAGCTTAAATTCAATTTCCTCAACGATCCACATCTATAATTTAAAATAATATAAAACATTCAACCCGTTTGTAAATCATTTTGATTTGGGGAAAGACCTACCTGCACAAACCTTCGGGAATCATTTCTAATTGATTATTTGAAGCGGAGAATATTTCTAGTCGCCCCAATTTGCCAATACCGGAAGGAATTCCTTCGAAATCCAACTGGTTATCGTTCACGTATAACCTTCGTAGTGTCGTGATCTTACATAACGAAACCGGTAAGGCAGTAAGTTTATTGTGCGATACGTTCAATGTTCCTAGTTTCTGCCAATTCTCCATCACTAAAACCACATATTAATCACAGACGAAAACATGAAACGCAGGCTTTCACTTACTCGATGAAATCTCTGTAATTTCGTTGTCGCTTAAATTCAGTCGTTTCAAATTCGGTAACGAATACAATGCTTCCGGCAATTTTGGGAGCGCATTTTGTGCTAAATCGACATCGGAAAGGCCGACGAGGTTCTCTAAATTTGTAGGGAAGTTGGTCAAATTTCTTTGTGTGTTTCTCAGGTGCAATATATCTAAATTCACCAACGATGGTAATTGACGCAATTGGCAGTGACCCAACGGATTGTTATTCAAAATTAATGTCTGCACGTTTATTAACCTCCTGGTTTGAGGAGGTAAAGTCTCTAAATTATTATTACTCAAGTCCAAAAATAATAAATCAGTGAGATTAATAAATAAAGAATTTGGTATCGCATCGATACTAAAATAAAACACAAAATCAGATAGGACATCTTATTTTTTTAAATTATACCCACTGATTATGGCTTAAATTCAATACGATCAATGATTTCGCCTTGTCCAATCCTTCCGGCACCTCCTTCAGATTATTATGACTTAAATCTAACGTACTCAATTCCTCCAAATGAAATAACTGCGCCGGTATACCAGAACTTTTTACCTTATTGTGTCTCAAATTTAACGTACGTAAACAATTCAATTCGGTAAGTTCTCCGTACAATTTCTCCAAATTATTACGAGTTAAAGATAGGTGTTCCAATTTCAAGAGGTTTCCCATCTCCTTGGGTATCTCCGTTAGATTGGTACGATCTAATTTGAGCCATTGCACACCTGTCATCATACTCACCGCTTCGGGAAAGTTCTCATTCTAAAACGTTGAATTTTTTTAAATCATTTCCAGGGTAATTTTAATAATACCTACGCCAAAATCGTTGCGGGTGAAATCGACGCCCCTAACGAAGGGTAATACACCGGTATTTGCCATGGTTGTAATATCTGTTATTGTAATCCTGTTTATGGGATTCGTGACATTTATAATCTATTTCAACAGATTTTTATCTTGGTCGATTCATAAGTGATAAGGAATTCGGCATAAAAGAAATTAAAACTTTCGCAATGTTGAATTAACGGGAGCTGGTATTTTGACATTTCATATTTGTGATCATGTGACTAGAGAATCGTTCAGCGAATATTATTTTTATATATGAAATTAATCAAGGAATATTTTATTTAAAAAAAATCCTTTTTATTGTTTGTTTAATTATGCGACGCATAAAATTCTATTAAAAATAAAATATATTTCAATTCTTTTGAAATATGGAACTTGGTTGATTCTCTTTTATGACAACCATTGAACCACAGTTAGGCGGTTAGGAACTCCGCTAATAGTTGGGGAAAGCGAAGTTTAGATGTCGCCCAACTAAAATTGGGGATGAGCCTTTGATTACAAATTTATTTTACTTGGGGCAAACAATGTAAGTTATGCCCGGTTTCTGGAACGCCACCTTATCGGTTCGATAGCTATCGGTTCCATAACTTTATGGAGCCGATAAACTCCGTTTGGGTTTCTGAAAGCAATCGGTCGGTAAACTATCGCTTCGATAACTATTGCTCCGTTAAGCGTTATATAAAAACGTTCCTAGATGGCAATAGTGCATGCACCCAACTTCTCTTTGGTAGGAAGTTGGAATA
>JARFOC010076740.1:0-15317 GCA_031763485.1 Osmoderma eremita
ATTCAAACCGAAATTATTAATAATCATTTTTTTATTATTGATTCGAAATCCATCCACATCCATAGCATTTGTAATAAGGCCTATCGTATTACTTTGCATTCCGTTGTTACCTGATCATCCGAACAAATCTGTCTCCCCTCCCCCCCCCCCTTCCCTATAAGGTTTAGAAATGTGTGCGTCAAATTCTTTTCCGGTATGCACCGCAGTGCGTCTATTACACCAAACAGGGCGTTTCTCCGGTGGGTTAATACGTAGCATTGAAAATAATGTGACAGTTTGTCCCTTCCTCGTCAATGCATAATCTACACAGAGGTTCCTCGCTGTAGACTCCAATTCTGTGTAGATGTTTCCTTAGGTTGCCTTGTCCAATAAGTAGACACGTCATCACACTAATCTGCGTTCTGCCACGGGACAGTATGTCAGCTGCCAAATCTTGTGATGGTTTCCTCATCATCTATTTGCTGTGTTTCTGTCCTGCTAGATAGTGCCAGTGTTTCTGGCGTTTTACAATCACCCACTCAGTTACCTCACTCGGCGCAGCAGCTTTTGTGATGCCTAGAACTGACTCAGGTCCAATGAACGTCATTTCGGAACCCTTCCTTGCTAACTGGTCCGCCTGGTCATTGCCTGCAATCCCCTCATGTCCTGGCACCCACATCAGTTTGACTGTCTTGTGTTTCGCCCGGTTTTGAAGCCCCATACCAACCTGGAAGATATCCGATAAGATGCCAATGGCTTTAAGGCAGCTTGACTGTCCGAGGGAATGTAGAGCGGTTTGCTTTGTGGTCTCTGCGGCAGATACTCTCTAGCACAGATTTATACTGAATAGATTCCAGTTTGGAGCACGGAGGCGTGCTTTCCCAGGGGTACGCGTAGCCTTCGCTCCGGACTGCCTCCGCATACCCCTGCCCCCGAACCTATGCTCGTTTTCGATCCGTCTGTGTGCCAGATTTTGGTCTGCTGCGATATTCGTTTCAGCCTTTCTCTCCATCCCTCTCAGTCTGTCATGACTTCGAAGGTTTTGTTGCAGGAAAGTTTAGGAATCATTGAGTCGCAGCTCATATCTAACACGGGATTTTCAACAACCTTTGTTATTTTAGTATGTCCTAGCTCATTCCCAGATTTCCAACTGCCATTGCACATTAGCCTATATGCTCCCATTCTTGATATAAATATCAAGAGGGGATAGATTTATCATTGTCACCACGGCTGCAGTCCGTGAAAGCCAGGGTTTTCCTTTAGTTACTGCAGTACAGATGATTAAGAATATTCAAAGCAGCACGTATATGTACCAGGACATATTGGTCAAATAATTATAAATAAATTAAACGACGTTCTGCGTAAAAAAAATTAAGCATTGGACGCATTACAAGAATATTGCATCAATTTTAAATGGTGAAATTACTGATTTTATTGTGGATCCCGTATTAATTACAAAATTCAAACCAAGCAAACCAAGTTTTCGACTTACAAGAATATGTTAGGTGATAGAAAACCCAACTTTACAATGGAATATTTACAGCAGCATTTAATAATCAGTTGTTTTGGAGATTAGTTTTTTTTAAATAAAAGTTTAGTTTAAAAAGGTGTTTTTGATGCAAATAAAATGTTATTGGTTAGGGATAGTAATTTTATGTCGTTTATCTAATTTTTATGGTATTTTTCTTTTGGTATTTCATGCCTTTTTAAGTACCTTTTTCTGCTTTAGACCGGTCCCTAGTAATAACAAAGTTAGCTATTTAACCTTTGACATTCTGTATGTAAAGGAACGTATGATATCTTTATCGTAATTAACTCGGGATCATTGGCAATTATGAATTATTTCTAAACCTATATGCTGGTATAATGTAATTAGAACGGATAGAAATTTGATTGTATTTCTAAATGGAAATAAAGTTTTATTAGCTTTAATTGCTGATATATCCTATTTAATCTTAAATATCTAATTCAAATAATATTATTCCGGAAATCGCCAATGCATTTATAAGTCCTATAATTTTCACAATGTTCAATTTACTTTCCTCCGGATATCTCAATTTATTTATTTTTTGACACTCTGAGATTTCATAATCAAATTCGTTTGATTTTACGGTATTGCATAATCCTACTTTGCTCTTGATAACGTTTATCTTTTATATTCCGTATAAATCCTGAAATTGTAAAACAATTTTTTTTTGTTGAATTCTTGTAGAGTAGCAAATTTTGCTTACTTCTTGGTACAATAAAACAAAAATTGTCGTTGTGAACGTACTAGACTTACAAAGAAGCAACGCCAACCCGCACATCCCAATTTCTGCGAAACTGCACAGACTGAAAGATTACCTTGGCATGAACAACACCATTTTCTTTTTCTGGCAAATCCCACGATTTCGGGTTACCCCCTCCCAAAGATTTCAATGATTTTTAAATTTTTGTGTATATCTCGGCAACTATAACAGATTTCTTCTTTTTTGTAGGATATAATTTGAAGTATGTTACATAGTCCCAAGGATTACGCGAATTATTTTCGGAAAAAAAATTATAACGAGGGACCAGGCATCCCATACCTCCAATTTTTTGAATTTTTTTTATTTTTATTTTTCACAAATAAAGTCGATTTTATGTAGAAAACGGTGCTGAATAGCAAATTGAAACAGTTAATAACAAAGACATGAGAGAACGATAATGAAACATTACTTGTCATTGATTATCGCTATAAATATATACATATTTATCTAAAAATTATTTATTATTTCTATAAGAAATACTTGATTGATGTGACCATAGGCGGACGTTTCAAATAATGTATGATAAACATTATTTTGTGAAGATTAAATTTAGAGTTGGGCATGATATCTGTCGTATAGAATATTGAGAAATATTAATACAAGTAACATGTCTAACATTGGTATTATAATGATATTATAAATGGTACTATTATACCTACATATAGTAATTGTGCTGTGTATTATTGCAGTAATGGTAGTCACTATAAAAGAGTTCAAAACAAAGATATTGCTTGCAACAGGAACAACGTGCAATAGCAGGTTTTTAACAAACTCTACACAATGACGTAGACTCCACGTCTTTTGCATAATAAGATTTTTAAAGGACCCGGTCTTTCATCCGCATATTCACTCATACACCACTGGTATTTGAAGACGTCGAGAAACCTTGGTGAAGAAAACTGACTGTGGATCAACGATTATGGCTTAATAATACTATTTCTCTGATGCAGATCAATGTCGTATCTCTGTATCAGAAAAATTTCGAATAAATTTTTCCACTATCTAATACTAAACACATCTAGAAGTTGCACCATTGCCATTATTCTTTTATGGGTACTTAAAATGTTTAGACACAATGTCCAGTCCATGAATCAATCGGGAGAACTCTATTTGATCCTGCATTCGTCAAGAAAACATCTGTTAGCCAGGTTTAGAAATGCCTCTTACGGGTCTAAACAATGATTGCGCAACTAGAGGTCCAAGCCTATTGGTAGATTTCCTTAATACCAAAAATAATGGCGAAAATAAACGTCCATCTGCCAAAATAGCTGGTAAAATTGTATAACTATGTGTTATAAAGTGCAAATCTTGCACAACACCTTCAAGGGTTTTCTGACCCTTTACTGCCAAACTACGACCGGAGTGCATTTCTAGATTAAATCCACTCTCGTCGGCGTTATGTACTTTGCTACCGCCGACACTAGTGGTGTGGGATTTGACATCCTTAATAAAATTATTGCTTAACAACCCTAGACCTTCCATATCAGCACTCGTCGACAGAGGAATTAACTTTGTTATTTTGCATGACACAATATTATGTACCTACTTTCTTGAATGCCATATTCACCAATGTCCTGCTTTAAACGTCTCGTGCCCAATTTCTTGTTCAGCTTCTACAACCCAGCTTCGAAGGTCCGTGTTATGGATTATTTTTTCATCGCCAATTTCTTTTTGAAATTTTGTAAGAACGTGTTCTGTAATAAACCGTAATTTGTCGGTATGCGTGCGACCTCTGTTGATACTTTCTTCCCAGCTGTATAACTGCCGTAGCGATTTAAGCTTATTGAATTAATGTTTCATGCTTTCGAGAGAACGTCGTTTTGTAATGTAAGTCAACAACACTGCCTCCTCCTTCAGAAGCACATGCAATATGTTCATAATTGTCTTCTTTATCTCCTACAACATATCCCACAAATTGCGCTTCATGTGATTCCTCTAATCGTTCAAACTCCAATCCTGTTACGTATTCAAAGGAGAATATGTTTTCCTGTTGAGCACTTACTATCATATCCTTCAACACATCATGCAACTCAAGTTCTTTAGGCGTCAAAGGAATTATTACGATATTGGCTACGTGAAACGTTGCAAGTAACATGTTCAACACATTAGCTATATTAATCGCTGCCATTATGCTAAACTGCAAGTTTACACTGCATGAAAAAAGCTTCTGACATATTATTTGAAATGACCCCCTTATATACGCATTATGATAATAATGTACGTGATAGAATACTTGTACTTTTAGTTAATCGATATTTATATCGATATACCCATCAGATTATATTAGAGTATTTCTTGGAAACGTTATCGAATGATAAATGATTTCTGGATAAATATCAATATATTTATAACAACTATCAATGACAAGTCATTTTTCATTATCATTTTCTCATATCTTTGTTACTATCTGTCTAAATTTGCTATACAGCACCGTTTTCTATATAAACCGACTTTATTTGTGAAAAATAAAAAAAAAATCAAAGAAAAATTTTGATATGGGGTACCCGCTCCCCATTATTCTTGCTCTTTTTGTTCCTTCGAATTTCTTGTAAGCGACATTTTCCGTTTCAATAAATCCCGCCATTAGTTTTTCAAAAACTTTCCTTTCTGGATGTCTTCTGTCTGGATATCTTTCACTATAAATTCTACTAGCTAAAAAAAACGATTCCCTTTTGCTTCGCCCAGTATAGAAAATATTATCTTTATTTATTTTTAGGTAAAACTAACGCTCTTCAGTGTACTTTTCATACTTTGTCAACGTGCCATTTGCTTCTTTTCTTATTAGCCGCCAGCTTGATAACCGTTTAGGTAGATAAACTTTCGAAAACCACATAACAGGTTACTTAGATAGGGATGAATGGAGTGTAGTTAGGGATCTTTAATAATGTAAAAATATATAGGATATTCTATTTAAAAAAGTGAATTTTTCTGTGCCGCCTTTTATATGAGACACGTAGTATATGGGAAAATATTTTCTACAGATGCAGAATTAATCACATCCTCAAAATATCAGATTGCTACCTAGCGTAATAGACGGGCCTACTATACATCGTTGCACAAGGGTCTAGGTCTCGCGGCGAATTTGGGTTCCTTAATAATTTCAAATTTTCCGACGTGATTCGATGATTTTTTTCAATCATGTGTTGCCCTACACTCGATTCCTCTGACCTATTGTAACTGTAATGTGCCAAATGTTCTTTAAACCGTGTTTCTATAGCTTTTCTTGTAGAAACAGAAAGCGCTATAAAATTGTTTCGGCACTTTTGATGTTACGTAACTTACTTAATTAAGTACAATGTTTTGTTTGTCTTCTCGTTTAAGTTATTTGCTGAGGTTGTCTAATTGATTATTTTCTTAATTATAAGAAATAATAATCTCTTATTTTGCTATATTTTTTAATATTTGATAAAGTAATTTTTGATTGTCTTTACTATTTGTTTGCATTTTGTCACCAAACATCTCCCAAGATTGTTACTTCGCCTCCTTCACGATCTGCTTGAAAGAGGAGCAGGTAATGATCACTGCCGGTCAAAAGCAGCCTCCTTTTGATCCTCCCATCTCACTCGCCGTAGTGTATAATTGATTTCTCGTTACGTTGCGATGTTACTTTGTGTATATCCCCGTGTTCAAAAAACGTATTGGTGATAGCAAAATCATTATCAATCCAGAATTCAATTAATCTTGCAACGTGTCGTTACATAGAAAACGTAACTTTAGTTAGGGTATAAATTTTAGTTGAATTATTATTGATAATTGTTTAATGTTTTGTTAGGTTTTCTGTGTCCGGCACTCTGTATGTGTTCCGTTTAATTTCTAAATTTGCACTCCTACTTTATTTGAAGGACGTATGCTATCGGTATTAGAGTTGGTCCGTGCACATTATTGCGCGCGCTGGCGCTGTGATATACCTGCCGCGCAAGCCCGGCTCCCACTATATAAGACCGCATGTTGGGGAGACAGCCAGAACGATATATAAGGCGAGCGCACGCTCCATTCTAGGCAAAATTCCGTTCTCCTTTTCCGCCTTTCCAATACGTTTAACATAGCCGACCTTTGTTTGGCAAGTCGTCTTATCCGCCGATACAGTTGCTTATCGTAGCCGACCTTTATTTAGCACAACTACTCCAAGACGCTTTACGTAGCTGGCCTTTGTTTGACACGTGGTCTTGTCCGCCCTAACATTTGCTTATCGCAGCCAGTCTTTGTTTGACACGACAACTAGCGCAAGGCGTTTTATGTAGCCGGCCCTTGTTTGGCACGTCGTGTTGTCCGCTCATTTAACGTATTCAACGTACGAAATCCAACACACATTACCATACGTCCGAAAGTTCCACCAAACATTTTATTCTGAACATCCCTTTATATTTTATACCTTATATTTCCATTCATTCTTTACGCTACGTATTATTTGTCTATAAATTTATGTATATAAAGCTAGTTCGTTCTTTTGACCAGGGTTGTGTATAAAGATTTCCTAGTTTATTATATATAAATGTTTTGATAGAATTTTTGGAGATGAGACGTGTAAGAAGGTCTAGTATTTATGTCTGCATTCACATTTGTTTTCTGTTACCGGTATTATTTTTTCACCGTCTAAACGCCGGTAAAAAACGCTTGTACATGTATTTGTTTTTCCATGTTACAAATACATTTGAATTTAAGCTAAACATCTTATAATCTAGAGATGTTTGCGTTTATGTTGTTCGCTTCTTTTACTCACCTGGTGGATGCGTACCCGTCTTGGACCCTAGCCTCCTCATTAGGGTTCTCTTATTCTCATTTCTTTTCTTTACGACAAACTATACGCGTTTTCACAACACACACTATCACGAACAGACCCACGAAGCACGCCCCGAGAGACACCGGCGAACAGCGGTCGAACTAGGAACTTTGTCTACATTCCGTATAATCCAGCTAGGTAGGCAACCCAGATGGCATCTAGGAGAAGGTGTTTTCGTTGATGAAATTTAATGTGCTAGAGTTACGAACCTATGATTATAGGATAAACTTTAAGGGTAATTCCTCTAGATTCATTAAGTTCGATTAGGAGTTGAATTCTACGGATCCGTCCCAGGTCTAGAACCCCGTAGAAATAAGAAACCAGAAATAAAGAACATCGCAATCTTCGGCCGTTATCATTTCATTTATTTTCTATCTTCCTTTTCCAATCTCGAATTAGTCACCTAATAAAATTATGTTTTGTATGGCCTAAGACCCCTTCTGTTCAACGTATATTTAAACGATTTACTATCGAAGTTGTAATGTTATGTGCTGGCATATGCGGACGATCTAAAGATCTTTACGTGGGTGAAGTCGGTTGATAATTGCATGGCTCTGCGTAGGAATGTACAGGTTGTCAATAGATGGTGTAATGAAAATAGGATCAACGTCAGTACGTACAAATATGCGGCAGTAACTTACACTATAATAAGCAGTAAGCAAGGGTTTGGGTGTAGTATTTGAACAGTTTTCTAACCACATATCTGCCGTTTATAGATAAACAGCACAGCCACTCAATTTTATAGTAAGATCTTGTAGAGGATTTTCAATTTTGAATTCCATGAAAGTATTGTATTGGACCTTGCTCTGTCCTAAACTACACTACCCGTCGGTTATTTGGTTCCAGTTTATATTTATCAAAAACTACAGCAAGAAAGAGTTCAGAAAAGGTTTTTGGAGCTTTTAAGCTTCCAAACTCACGGTACCTATCCTGCACGGGGAACGGACTACAACATTTTGTTATAATAACTTCTCATCTCTTTCCAATCGAAGGAACGCATCAAGTGCTAGGTTCTTGATGATGTTGGTGGACAATAAAATTGATGCACCACAATTACTGCCACTTATTAGCATAATATACCAATGGTACTAGATCCACCGACACCTTCATATACTCCTAGAATAAATGCACTGGCTAAGTCTCCGGTGATACATATGTGCAGGATGCTAATAAACTGTTTCCCGATCTTTTCCATACCCCTTCCTCGTAATCTCATAGAAACAAAACCACCCCATTACTTAGCCTAGTATTGTATTATATATATTTATCTTAATTTTGCTTTCCATCCGCATCCGCGCTGCATATTTTCCTACATGTATATATTTATTTATTACTTGCATTGTCCTGTAAATGATTTCTGTTGGGTCATAGATTATCATTATTATTATTATTAATGCGGACGATATTTCACACAATGCACATAGTTAAAAGAAATAATTACACTTCTATGTTTTAGGACTCTGGATTTAGAGCGCATAGGTTATTGGAATCTATGAGACCATTTTTATGGAAAATATTCGGGAAGAAGGGAATTGTTATCGAAGCTAGTACAGACAAACCTATCTTCACTGATCCAAATGATAAGTCAATATCTAATAACAGTTTGTAAAGCTGTCTCTTAATCAGAATGGATTTAGTGTGTGCCGCATAATTTGTGTCATATTTGATTTTGAGTTAGAAATACATATATATGTATATTCGAATGCAACTTGACCATTTATATTTAATGGTTCGGTTATTGTTTATTGTTACTAACTCAATTTTAAGTTAATTCTGTAGTATTACTTATTATTATTAACAAGGAAGAAGTAGGTTTAGTTTATAATTTTAAGTTAAAATAGTTTGTGTCCTATATAGTGTACCCATAATTGGGATGTTGTGAACGGGAGGAGTTGGAGAAAGTTGGTTGTATGAGTCAAAACGTGCGTAACGTCAGGGCCTGTTATATTGCACAAAAAAACTGTTAAAAAGTAGAACGCTACGAGTCTGGCAGCCAGCACATTTCATATAAAAGATACCGAAATAGTATTTTGGCATTATGATGGTACCTTTTAAGTAGGATTCAAATATGGTTTGAATCCAATGTAGCTCTTGCGGGTTTCGAGATTATTTATACTAACTTTCTTATTTTAAGTATAAATCGTGGGAGGCCTTGACTTTGGACTCTGGATTTATTTGCAAAAATAAATAATAATAATAAGCTATATAGATATTTGCGCAAATTTGAGGGTACTTATACAGAGGACACAATGAATTAATAAAACAATAAATAAAAGCGTACACAACGCCATCCAATGCGGAGGAACTTCAACTTTGTGTTTTAAAAGCATTTTATCATATAAATGGACGTATTTACAAATAAAATTAATTTGACAGTTGAGGAAAACTCAAATATGCATTAATAACAGTGAACGACCTTTTCAACCATTGGTGTAATTATCTTGGTGAAATACTTTGGTTAATGGTAAATAGTCATGTCAAATTATTGTTTTAGTTATTTCTTGGCCATTTTAGAAGAATAAAAATTCGTTCACTCTTTCTGCTTTATACCTAACTATTCTTCGAAACAACATAGTAAAATGGTTAAAAAGTAACTCAAACAATAATTGCACGTAAATATTTACCATTGGAAAAGTACTTCATCAAGACAATTTTACCAAATGCTCAGAAGAACGCCCGTGTGTGTCCATAACTTTCTTGTGAGACACGACAATTAATCTGAGGAAATTCTCGCTTTTGATTTAGTTTTTCGCTTATAGTGGCCCGTACTGTTATTTTTTTTTTAATTTAAAATAGCTGTCTGTGACGTTACGTATGTATATTTTATTACATATCAACTTTCCATCCGCAATCTCGTAAATATCTAGTAACATATCCGACAGTGATCGGCATAAAATTTGCAATTTATGTGTTGCTACCGGTTACAATCCATTGCAACAGCAACTGTTCTGCTTAAAATCAAGTTTTCAGGTTTAGCTTTGCTAGTTATGGAAGAACTGAAAATATTATTCCAATATCAATCATATTTCGAAATTTTACTTTAGCTGAGCCACTAAAGAAGAAGAAAAAAATCTAAATATAAATTCTGTTCAAAAAATATTTTTTTTTAAATATTTTAGATTTAAATTCCAAGCAACTTTTTCAAATAACTTTTTTGGGTATTATATATTGTAACCTCACTTTCTTACATCTCATGGTATACTTCGTATACTATTCGCCATACTGGATCGATCCCTCAAAAAAGGTTTTACAATACCTTATTAATAAAAAAGAATTCCATATGTTGCAAATTTTGTGCCGGTCACTGTATAATAATAAATAAATACTTTCTGCTAGTTGCTGCTCATACGACTCCAGTCAATAATAATTGTTTCATGTATGCTAGTCAATTAAGAATCATATTTAAATGAAATGAATATTCTGTACGTTAGATTTCTATTGTATTATATTGTATCTCTTTTTCTACAATAAATAATCTGTAACATATGTAAATTTGTTTAATAGATATAATAGATAGAAACATAGATGAGGATAGATCTCAAATTTCAGAAGACGCTCTAGGATTTCTATATATATACATATATATATATGTATATATATATTAATATATATATATATATATATATATATATATATGTATATAAACCGATAACGTTGTTAATGAGAGCCAAATTATTCATTTGTTCCTTCACGGCAAATTGTGACGCTATTTTGCTATTATTTAAACTACAAATTCGAAAAGTAATTACTGCTTCATTTTCGCAGTATAGCAGGCACGTCTATCGAACGAGGAGTTCAATTACTCTCGACAAGATAACAGGCTTGTCGGGATGAAGCCGCTTTGAAGCCGGAAGATAATTAGTTGGGTGATCACTCAAGCTCTACAATCTGTTACATATGAGGCTGAAGGCAATACAAATATTTAATTTGAAGATATGACGTTAAATATAAAAAAACAAATGGTATACTAAAGTTAACTGTAGGTCATATACGGTATATAACAGAGAAAATAATTTGTTTTAATCCGACCTTATTGGTGCCCCGGGTTCTTGCTTCGATATTCAAAGCCCCGCTGGTAACCGCTGAGGTTGTAACTAAACAGATAAGTTCGGCGCTGCGCTTTGCAGGCCTCCAGTCTAAGATTCCAAGCAGCCGAGTTCAGTGATAGGTTAAATCCAAATTAAAAATCAATAATAGCGCCCAAAAATCAAAAGCGGTAATAAAAGAAGTCCTAAAAATACATTTTAACGTCACTAAGTGCCGTTGAAAGAATAAAAGAAAAGGATTAACAATCTGTACCTGGATAGTAGGCGGCTTCACGTGCTTGAGTTTATTACTCCACGATTATCTTACGTGATGCTCTCAAATCGAACTAATACTATTGCTAATTCTTATCCCAATATTATCAGGGGGGATTTCCTATGGATGTTTCAACAATTTCAATTTCCAAAACCAATATTCCGCACAATTTCGCCAATAGTTGTGACCTCAACAACAGCGAGTTTATAAAGAACGAATTTTACATGACACACGGCTAACTAGGGATGACTCTAGATTTCATCGATTTTTGGTGGTGATATCAGATAACCGATCGCTATCGACCGCCGCATCTAAGCTAACCGCCGCTAGATGGCCTTGCTACCCTAATTCACACGAGTAAATTATTTTATTTACAAAACTTGCGTAAAATAAAATCGGCACGTTACAAACGGAGGCAGCAATGGAGGCAGCAATTCTCACGTCTAAAGGCGTATATATTGGATATCAATTGATAACGTTGCTAATGAGAGACAAATTATTCATTGGTTCGCTCACTGCAAATACGCGTTATACGCGTCATTTTGAATTGCTAAATATGTAAAGCATCTTTTAATTCTAGGAGCGCGATAGCGGCTGGGCGTTGTTGGCGGTTATGGACTTAGCGGTAAACATCAATAAGTATACTCCGCAACGCGTAGGATCCTACATTTCGTTGCCTCCGTCTATTCAACGTGAAAAACTTGCATGATGATGCATGTTTCACCTGGGCCGTAGTATCCGTCCTGTACCCCGCTTAAGTGCAAGCTGACCGTATCACCAGCTACCCTAACACCGTGGAAGTATTCAAACTTGGAGACATCACTTTTTCTATTAAAAAGTTCGAGAAAGTAAACAACATCAGTGTGAATGTGTACATACTAGAAAAAAACCTGAAATGTTCCCCAGTACGCCTCACCAAAACCGCCTGCTTTTTCTACAGGCCGCAACAGACAACACCAAGTGGGGACTAGTGTTAAAACAACTAAGTGACCCTAAACCGAAAAAGTTCTTTTGTGAGCGGTGTCTCCATTATTATATGGTGCGGTAAACTTAATAACTACAAAATATCGTTCTCGGAGGAATATACGCAGACGTTGAATGCCTGTTGTTCCTCAACAATGACCGTAGACTGACGCACAAACAAGTACCGTATAGTGCCGCATATTATTTTAAGTGTTCGTATGATGATGAACTTTCATACTATCGGTGTTCCCGAGGTGTTGATTGTGTGCGGTGGTTTGTGAAGGAACTCAAGCAACTCTGCAAAGACATTGAAACTGTTCATTGGTGTCCCAGCGGTATGGACAAATTAAACAGTGAACATGTCCAACAGCGTACCGCTGCTACTTGGCACATGTGTGAACGGCCCCTCGGAAAAGACCCCACCACTGCCATCTAACGGGCAAGTATCGCGCAGCCCCACAGGCTCAGTGTAATTTAGACTTTCAAATTACAAAAACCATTCCCGTGATTCTTCATAATCTCTTCGGTTATAACGGGTCATCTGAATGTACTTTCCAACAACACGGAACAGTATATTCCTATGACGTACACGTTCGCAGATATAGAGCTAAAATTTAAATTTCTAGACTATTTTCGATTCATGGCTTCCTTGGTGGATAAACTAGCGTCTTATTTGGAAGAATATCCTATACTGGAAAGCCAGTTTAATAGAGACGTTATCTTATTGAAACGAAAAGGCGTATTTCCGTATAGTTATCTAAGTTGTGGGGAAAGATTGCTAGATAACCAACTACCGCATATGGATGCTTTTTAAAACGACCTGGCTGACACGGCAATCAGCGAACAGGATTATGCATATGCCCAGAAAGTTTTGCGAGAATTTCAATGCCAGGTTTTAGGTGAACATTCCGACCTGTATCTGAAAACTGAGAGCCTCCGAGTTAGCATGAAAACAGCTGTTGAATAAGACACCCTGCAGAATGTGGACATGCTCTTGTTCATAGAAAGAGCTATACGAGGAGGTATAACGCAATGTTATGCCAGGTACGCGAAAGCCAACAATAAATATATGGCCAATTACGATCCGACAGCTCCGAATATATTTTTAATGTACTACGACATGAAGCAATGTATTCATGGGCAATGTCCCAAAACCTGCCCTACGCAGGATTGAAATGGGTTGAAGATTGGGAAAATGTTAATTTTGACGTCACCGACGACAACCCATTTGTTTACCATCTGGAAGTGGATTTAGAATACTCCGATAGCATACATGACCGCCAAAGCGATTTACCAATGGCCCCCGAGCAAGGTAAACCCACAAGTAATCGGCAGGAGAAAATGGTTTCAACGTTACGTAAAAAAGTTATCCATGTTACTCGTTACCGTAATTTAAAACAGTCAGAAGGCATCGTTCTAACTAAAATTCATCGTGTATTAGAGTTCAAACAATCTAATTGTTTGAAATCCTACATTGAGTTAAATACGATGCTGCGACAGAACGCGAGAAACGAGTTTGAAAAAAGAAATTTCAAATTAATGAATAATGCGGTTTTCGGAAAAAACGATGGAGAACGTGCGGTTACGGCGTGATATAAAAGTGGTCGGAAAGTGGGAGGGGAGGCACGGTGCGGAAGCGTTAATTAGCAAACCTAACTTTAGGTGTTGAACTATATTTAATGAGAACTTGGCTTCTATTGAGTTGAATATCACGGAGATAGTTTTTGACAAGCCGATATATGTAGATATGTGCGTTTTAGACATATCAAAAACTGTACTGTATGAGTTCCATTACAACCAAATGAAAAACATTTATGGACGATAGTGTAAGTTGTGCTATACGGACACGGATTTCCTGATGTACACGATACAGACGCCAGATGTTTACGATGACAATAAACGTAACATTAAAATATTAGACACTAGTGATTACCCTCCAGAAAATGTATATAATATTCCGCGAGTGAATAAGAAAGTGCCGGGATTAATGAAAGACGAAAGTGCCGGCAAATTACTCTAGAGTTTGTGGGGTTACGTGCCAAGATGTACGCGTGGAAGTACCAGGACACGAACATCATCAAAGGAGTGAAGGGAAGCGTTGCTAAACAACAAATAACATTTGAGGACTATATGAACTGCTTAGCGAAATTTAAACTAGTACTCCATTACCGTTATTTAAAAAATATAATACAAACTAGCACAACAGAAATTTAGTTTAAGTTTGTTAATGGAAGAATACAGACGTCTAAAATGGAATCAAGTGATATACAAAAAATTATTTAACTCTGAACTACATACTAATATTTATTTCCTTTTCCAGATTTCATCGGCAACGTATTGAATTCATGCGGAAAATTAGATGGTGACATGTACACCAATATCTTAACCTTGCTGTTTGTAAACTCAAACTCTTATAATGCACTGTATATGTTGAAAAGTTTATGTATATGCTTTGATACTATCCTTTTTAATATTAACGTGCTGAAAGGATAGATTCAAAATACGCAAATTATATATATATATATATATATATATATATAATTTGCGTGTTTTGAATCTATCCTTATATGTTTACGTACGTCTTTTATCTAAACTATTGGCATCATCGTTTACATTGTGCACACATATGCGTGCATTTCGCTGCCTATTCAAATGCAACGGAAGTTCGCCCGTTGATAATGCGTCACAGCATTCTCGCTTATCGCAATATTCTACGCAAACAAATAATTGATGTCTCATCTTTAAGGTGATATATTTACCATTGCTATTCAATGCAATATGACTGCGATAGGCTTGATAAATAAGTGCTACATTTTCGTCTTAGAATTATAACCAATTTCGCCTACAATCTCCACATTCCTTCCGCGTAAACAATTTTTATCTTTCATATTGCGTATTACAAAACATTGTACAAACAAAGGATGTCTGTTCGCTTCTACATCGCATAATTTAAAACAAAGGTTTCGAGAATGATACGTCAGCAAAACTGCAGGTGCGCTCTGCGTAAA
>JARFOC010076770.1:0-15315 GCA_031763485.1 Osmoderma eremita
AAAACTAGTTCAAAACCCCTCTGTGGTGTAGTGTTGTGTGATGTATAATAGTTTGTGTTAATTTACAAGTTATAAAAACAATGAAGCATTTTTTGATCTAGGAACATTATTTATGCCCATTTCTTGTCGCTGGCTGACCCTTACTCCCTACCAAACAGAGACCGTTTTTACCGATTAAGCCCGATGGTAGCGATCGCTTACTGGCTTACAAACCTTTACAATAACGATGAAACGACAAGATGTTGTAAAAACATCATTACACAAGAAAACAGTTTTTTCGAGATATCAAGTTAGCCGTGCATTTTTCCGAAAAAACAATAGGCTCATTCGATTGAGCTCGTAAAACTGCAATTCTTTCCCCGTTCGGTTGTCTCCCTATCTTCGCTGGTTTCCGAGATCCCCATGCTAAACATCTGAAAAAACTCACCTTGTATGTAGTAAACGACCAGAACCACATTAGTTTTAGTATGGTTTGAGTTAATGGCACTAGGTCACGTATTCGGTAAAAAAGGTAGTTGGTGTTTAAAATCAACCTCAACACATAAGGTACAGTCGTAAATATGAATGGCAAAAATTTAAGCGGCAAATGCCCTCAAGAGGAATAGGGGTGCTAACAATATCTTAATTATATTCATTCGTTCAATACCAATCTCGTTACATATCCTTTTCCATATGTAAATACTCCTCGAACTTTTGTACCGTACGAATGAATGGGAAGATAATATCTATTTTCTCTTCGACGTTTTCCTCCTCATTTCTGATTTACATTTCTGCGAGGTAATGACATCTCCCGTCGATAAAGTCAACCCGATTTCCCAGCCGTAAACATCTGTCGTAACTTGCCTTCGCCTCTCGTCCAATAGTCTCCCAATCGAATCTATTTTTCCGCCGAAAGGGATGGGAAAAGGAGAATAAGAAATGTCAGTAATACATTTTCGGGCAATGGGAATCGTTCCGCAATTCGATATGAAAACATATTTGTTATTCGTTGTCTATGGAATTTCTCGATGTATGTACGAAGGAACGTATGCGAATATTTGGTTAGTCCAGCAGAAAGTACAATTAATCAATATCAACTGGAACTATTTCCAATTCCGACAAACCTTTCGACTACGGGAACCTGGTGATATGTAGCTATCTCACAATCAGTGGGGTTCAATGAATTCGCATTCTGATTGATTGTACTTTATTACTTGTATGAGATTGCCGGCAGAAATATGTAGATATAGATATTTATACGCAATACAGAGCACGTATGCCCACATCGGAACGGAGGATTGTTTTGTGAATGGCAATCTTGCATTCGAGTGTCACTGACAACGAGAGATATCCAGTGGCAGTGTATCATAAACCGAGCACGCACGCATGTACGCTCAATTACGCAATACTGCGTAATTTTTTGTACTCTCAGATTACGGTAAAAAGTCCAGTTTCTTATATTCATTTCGTAGCTCCTATGCTATGCAGGAGAACGAAAAAGTAATTCTAAGTAGGAAAATAAACAACGATTCTTATTAAATTAACCAAGGAAAAATAAACTCTGCAATTATACAAAATAAATTCTAATATTACTTTATGGGGGGTTCGAAAATACCCTCATCCGCGGCCAAACAATAGCCGACTCTACCGTAAAACTCCCGCCTCACTGCCTCTAGATTTCTAGGGGTTATTGTCGCAAAAAATCTCAATAGTTCTACTTGTAACCGTTGCAAGATAGCTTTTGTTGCAAAACTCTAAATATTTTGTTTTACATAACCCCACAGACAAAAATCGCAGGGATTGAGGTGGCCATTTTATCCCACCCTTCCCGGCAATAATACGATTAGGAAAGGTGTTTTCTAAAAACTAATCTGGTTTGCGGGGGACAACCGACTTGCATAAACCAAATAGCATCAAATGTTATCACCCAACAAGATGTACTTCTACTGACAACGATTTCGTCTGCAATTTGCCGACTGAAGCAAGGTTCGCCCATTTCAATGAACGAGAAAACCCTCACTTCTCTCTTTTCGATTACTCTGTTGCAAATATTCAAGTCAAATTAATCAACAACACGATGATGATATCTGATCATGAATTGTCTGTGGATTATTTGCGTACAGTTCATCCTTAAGGATGAGACCAATTGCGTTAAATCGCACGATCTTCCTCGTATGTCACCATTTCAGGAAATCGCACGGCCAGAAAAATTTTCGTGCCAAAAATTTACAGCTTCTCTCGCAGTACGTCAAAGAGCACCATTTTGCTGAAAGAACCTGCTGTTGAGCATGTTCCTATCTTCCAACAGAGATACTAGACCGTTGGTCAACATCTAACGATAGGTTTCACCATTAACGGTTACCGTTTCCCTATTCTTATTTTCAAAAAAAATTGACCAAGCACCGAATGGTCAGACTAAAAGAATGAATAGGTTTCCCCACAACCTCTCGGGGATTTTCACATACCCATATACGACAGTTTTGCTTATTAGCGTAACCACTGATGTGACTTCGTCGCTGAATAATATTTTTTTTATCAAATTATCAATCAAATGCAGTGTGCTCAAGATCCAATTGGCAAGCATGCGCCAATATAAATTGGGTCAATTGAATGTAGAGTAGGAATGTACGTCTTTTGCCCAAATGTGTGGATGATTTTGAAATCCCCAATTCCTGGGAACTATGACCAATTGAGGTCTAAGGTAACTACCAAGCCTTATAATTACTGTTATTGACTTGTGAAAATCTACTGTAGAATTTGCGCAAAAGTGAACTTAATGTACGATGGTTCTTATGCGTTGGTGCAACAAGGTTTGATCAAACTGGCGCAAAGATTAACGAGCACGCACAGAAGAGTCTGCTTGAGAATATGCAGTGCTTATCGTACAGACTCTGCCGAAGGCGCGTGCGTCATAGCTGGGGTGCCGCCAATAGATCTTCAGGTGGAGGCAAAACACAACATCCGTCAAGGCATGGCTGCGAACGATGCCAAGGAGAAATTACTGAGTGACTGGCAGACTAGATGGTACATCAGTTCTAAAGCGAGGTGGACACATACCTTGATCCCGAACATCAAAGTTTGGTTAGATAGAGACAAGGAAGAAGTGGACTACTACATGACACAGGCATTGTCTGGGCATGGCTGCTTTCGAGAGTACTTCTGTGCAAGAAATAGGGCCGATACTGACGGCTGTATGTATTGTGGAGACACCGACACCCCAGAACTTTTTACATGCGCAAGATGGACTCAAACCCGCGAAGCGTTTAAGACGGCCACGAGTGTATGTTTTACAATTGATAACTTCATCGCGTCACTGAGACAGGTTGCGCCGTGGGATCCGATGTATGTCGTCGTCAGAGGCATACTGGTAACAAAAGAGATAGAGGAGAGACGCCAGAGACCTTGAGCAGCTCCTATAACGAAGTAACACGGAAGTGGGTCCCTTCTGGGAGTGCGAAAGAGGTGGTGGTTTTTAGTGGGTATACGGATGCAAGACTATATCGGAATCCCACACTACTGGGAAAGGGCAGTAAGTACCCAGTACCTATAAAAGGTTTTCCACCTATAAAAAAAGAAAAAAATTGATTTCGTCAAACTTATGGGTTCCATAAAAAAGAATGTCAGTGACGCCTTAACGTAAGCTCTCTCCAGTAAGTCTCAAATATATGTGTGCGCGTGTATTGGAGCAGATTGCGATAATAGCTACCAACCCGGATATATTCCTGCAATAAGAATCACGTAGGCACCTGTTTCGTTAGTGAGCGTCGGACATTTCTGCTTTAAACCTTCAATATAAACCGACACGATGGGAGCGAAAAAATACCCTAACAAGTAATACAGTTCTAAGACTGGTTAAGGCGATTACTGCGCGTAACAGAAGATGATGTGTTTGCTTTCAAACGTTTTAGTCAGATCTATAGTTCTTAGACGAAGTAAGAAGCACCTTAGTGTTTACCTCTATACGAAAAAGAACGAAAAGGAAAAACGTTACGTTTGCGTTCATCTGTGTTTAAATAATTACCGAAGCGAAAAAGATTCGGAGGAAGTATTTGATCCTATATTCTCAAAATTTGTGACAATAAAAGATATAATTTAACAGAATTTATTTTACTTACGATTACGGGGCTTCCAGGGATTAAACTGTGTCATAGCAAGATAACTATCAAAATGAATATAAATAGAAATGTTAGGGAGTAAAATAATGTGCTAATAGAGATGATACGACATTTCGCCAATCCTATAAGTGGCTTCTTCAAGAGAGATGGTAGCTTGGAAAGATCACCGTAAGTCGACGTGCAGATCCGCCTCTAGCGTTTCCTTATTTTATTTTGATATTTAACTTGCAATTACTATTATAAGCTTTTTGGGGTACAACTTTATGTCTTCCATTATTTAAAAAATTATTTCATGCACTCCCAACATTCTAACATTCTATATCTATAAGCGGCTTATATACAACAAATTTTGCCATCTACTGCATCCGAATCTCCAAGAGGCCCTCTCTCTAAAACCATCTTCCTCCAATCCTCTCTTCTACATACCTTTATTAGTTCCTTTTTCCCAACTCTTTCTTGGTTTTCCTTTTTTTCTTCTATTATCAGACTCCCATTTTTAAACCCTTTGTGGTAGTCTGTCTTGGTCCATTCTCCTCATGTGGCCATACCAAAATAGTTGTTTCCGTTCTATTTTACCAATTAATGTTGTGTCAACTTGCATTATTTCTCTTATACTTTCGTGGTCCAATAATGTCTTCTTATAACACCGTCTCCAATACATCATCTGTGTTGACATTATTTTGCTTTCCGTCTCCTTATTCAACATCCACGCTTTACTTCCATAGGTAACACAGCTTTCGACAAAAGAGTGAAACATCCAGGTTTTTGTTCTCTTTGAAATATTGTCATTCCACAATACAGGGTGTAGTTGTCTAGTTATAATTTTTCACTTTGTTATTTTATTCCGTATGCCTATTTCATCTCTACCATCTGAAGTTAACGCGACTCCTAGAAATTTATACGCTATTGTCCTTTTTATCACTTCATCTTCTACCATTAACTGCTTTCCTTGTGTACCGATTATCATATACTCTGTCTTCTCCATGTTGATCTCCAAACCCCATTTCGCATATTCTTCCGTCAGTTTGCTGAACATGTAACCGATGTCATCCCCGTCCTCGGCTAATATATCCTGATCATCAGCGAACTCCAAACTATATACATGCTGTTCATCCGGAAGGCGTTCTAACATTCTCGACATAATTAAAGACATTTTCTATAGAACTCATTATACAAAATAATATTTCTTAATATGAAGGTAATGGGTTTTTCTTAAACTTTGTTCCCCTAAAAAATTTTTTGTTTTTAATTTGCGCTGATTGCGGAACTACTGGTGCCTCCATGTTTACTGATTATTATTAATGAAAAATATGTTAAACATAAATCATAATATGACAAGTGATTAGATTTGAAGCAGATATAATGGAAGTTATACCAAAACTAGAGATGGGAGTATTTTCCAGAAAGCATAAAGTTATTGACAATCAAATAACCCTTTCCAATAGGTTTTCAGTATTTCAGAATAAAAATGATGAGGATAACTATAAATGAAAAAACAGAGGGGAAGCCATTATGTCTAAGCCACTACCAATGCTCGTGTTATGGATTACAGGAAGATAGCATAAATCCAGAATGCGAAAACAATAAATAATATAAGGCACAAGTTGAGCAGTTCAGCATATGATAGAAGCACAGATCGGTACACTTGCAATGTGTAACTTTATTAAAATATCTTTTAAGGAAACGTTTTTAAGAGTGTCGCAAAAAGACATCTGGAAATACACAACGATATACGCCTTAGAATAGTAAATTCTATTAAAGCATCTTGTGTCTTTACTAACATTCCTCTAATAAATACTTTAAAATAAATATTTTATCTTCTTTTTTCTTAAAACATACACACCTCAAGACTGATATTACTATGAAATAGCAAATATTCTGAATCTAAGCTACTACGCCTTTCTCACATTCATATTGTTAAGCGCCGAATTCTTGGTAGCAATATATGTACATACATACGTTCCAAGCAATCTCTCATAATATAAATCCATTGAATTATATCGAAGGCCGTGTCATACAAATCTAAACGCAACACAATCGGGTTCACGTCTGCGTTGGCATGCATTCAAGTTGAAATATTGTATGTTGCACTTTTGTTTAAATTTAGTTGTTGTAACGCCGAAAGATGCCATGTACAGTCATTATCGCCACGGTAATAAACGCGATTTACCCAGCAAAAATACTTGCGTCAATCGGAAAAAGCTGTTAAGGCGGGGGTCAGAATGTTTCAATATTTATATCAGTTCCGACAACGAATGTAGTCGTTATGGTCAAAACCGTGTGGTACAAGCAAAAAGAAGAGGCCAGCAAATAAAATTCCAAGAACTTAATAATCTATTCTGAAATATAATTTGTAAATATTCCATAGCATGAGACGTACCATTCGTTTGTTTTGCTAGAACCAAATGTTATGCACGATAACTATTCCATTCCGTAGTAAATTTAAATGCCTTCCTTCCATGTAGATAGGTCCATCTGTATGGTTACATAACAAGCTAGTTCAAATATTTATCTTCACGCATCGTAAATGAGGTGCTATTTTTGGCAGACCAATACGGGCAAACGTTACATCGGAATTATGATGTTTCCGTAAGCCATAAGTTTAGCCCGAAAATAAGAGAATTCAATTAAAATGACCAGCATTATATCACCATTCCATAATTTTCTTCATAATAGAATACAAACGTTAGCATATTCGTTTGATTTATTTAATTTATAGGAACAATTCTTACTTTCCATCAGACATTCTTACGGACGATGTATTTCAAATCGTTAATTTGGTTTGCGATTTTTGGGGGAGACAATTGGGGTAGCTGCAATTTGAAAAGAACGTGTGATTTCTTCTATAGAGCAACATGAACGATAACGCTCTAAACCATTTTTTTTTGCTGGAAGGGGAAAAATATTCATAGTCAATCAATAGGTTACCAATAAGATTAACGCAATAACTTAAAATGTAGTAATGTGTAAATTTAAGGGGATTAAATGATCCAACTGACAATGACAAATCTAGAACGCAATTGTGGAGAACCAAACTACTAACCAAACTAATCGGTAAATCACGACAATTATTCGAATATCCACTAAGAGGTAGATAATTAAAACAATTAGAACAAAAATTTAAACGACTTAAAAGCATTTATGAAAACGCTCACTTGACTGAAAAAATGAACAGTTATCTACACTGCCTTTTGTATTGCTATAGTGCAACGCTAAAAGAGATTTTATTTCACAAAATTCGGATGGAGTAAAATGTCGATGTGGTAAAATGGTTCAAACTTTAAACAATGAGCATTCGATTTCAATACAGCTCTTGCCCTATATACGAAACAACCGTGTCTAGTTTGATATATAAATTGACTAACTCTGCGTTCACAATCAGTTGAAATACATGTTGTTTTGTTTATAACTTTTAGCACCATTCAAATTAACGCTTGCAAATACTTAGATTTAATCCAAAGACATTAACTGTAAGGAATTGTGAACTTAATAAATTAAATTATCTAATAAGGCCTAAACCTTGAATTATTAGCTTTTGAGATCGGTAACAAATAGTGACAATGTCGTAGGATTTTTCTAACAGTCAATACAGATCCATTGTTCTCGGACAACAAACAAACGAATAAGGTCTTGCGTGTTCGCTTTCCATCATTGTTCAACTATGTGCGAAGTTCAACTGACTCGAGAATACGAGAGCCGATTTCACGTGAAATCGACTTGAGGAAGTTATTTTAAATGTTCGGTGAGCAGGCACCATTCTTATGTCCGCTGATTTCCTAGCGCGAACGGTTTTCAGCCCAAATAGTGTCACAAACGAGGGTGAAATGTAGTAGAATCGGTAAAGACTTCTTGCTTGCTCGGCGATTTTCTCCTGCTGAGTTTTACGAGGTGATTTTAGATAAATTATCCCGTTCCGTATTTTATTGGGAAAATCTGTTGGTACTCCTTCAATTACTATAACCCAAGTTCTTGATTTATATAAGAATAAAAAGCTATTAGTATACCTATTGACATTAACTGACAGTAAACAATGTAGAAACAACACAACTGTATAATTGATCATAATATGTATGATAATAAATAAATAATTTCTCCATAAAAAATAGCTCAATGTTATTATATGATTTCCAGGTCTATATTTTATTTTATCTAGAAAATGGACTCTTACTATACCGGATTCGGCAAGGAGGTATGGTGTCTTTGAAAAGACTGCACACACTTATTTTCGAACGAATTTCCAAATATATTGTTTTCACACATTACTGGTACATTGATATTTGAGAATATATAACAAAACACAAGGAGAAGATAATGAGCTGCGAAACATCACATCAGTTAGGTGGCGCCCATTGTTGTCAAGGCATCCTTGTAGATGTTTGGTGGAATTCTCCATACTCCTGTCAAACACGGCACGCGGAACCGCATGCATTTATCGCATTATGGATTCGGAGAGTGCGTGGTTTATCTAATTAAACTTGAGCGTTCACGTAGGAACATAGAAGTAGTCGCAACGTTATAGGGCTGGTGACGAAGGAGGCCATCCTGCCATCTGTTGGCAGGGGGACCTACAACGTTTTGTTTCCTGTATATCCTCTTGTGGGTTTCTCAATAGTTCCCAAAGATTTTATCGGGTTTTTGCCATAAGTCTTCCTCCATGACTATCTTTTAACTCTTTTCAGATCCCAGTTATGAAGGGTAAGTGTTTTGTTCTATTCTGCCCACTCTTTCGCTTGTTTCGATCTGTTAACCAGCTTGCGAGCTTTTTGCCTCAGATGAGATAACTCATCGTTTCACTAGTTTTCACGGGCAACCCCTTCTGAATTTAATCGATTCCTTCAGTTATCCCTTACATGTCTTCATTATATTCTACGTAGAATAATTGCACAAACGCGTTAAGAGATTAATCCATTACACATTAGAAATTGTCTAGATCTGTACACATACATAGATATGTTGAAGCTATTCAATATTCAGCATCGAGCGGTAATACCGAAGGGAATATTGCCCTGGAATACCGTTTGTTTGCTTATCCAGCTCGCGCTGCTGTTCTGAGCGCCATTTCGCTCACAAACACTATTGGAATGCTAACCCAGCCACTTAGTAACAACAATCGTAATAACGATGGAGATGTTTACTATATTAAAATGATATGTGTTAATGTACTTCTCAAAATCCAGCGCACCATTGATTTCCATTATAGTAAATCAACTAGTTTCTAAGAAACCCAAAGTAAATCAGACAGTATACCTATATTTAGAACAAGTAGAAGCTGTAAGTATATACTTTCTCGATATAGTTTTAAAACTTAATAATGCCACTTTAACTGATTATTACAACTCCGACACTAAAAATAACATTCGAGCCATCTTCCAATTTAAATTAGCTGTTGAGGACATGGTGGAAAAAAACCTTGAAGATGATTTCATATTCATGTTAAAGTTTCTAGTTCATACTCGTAATTCCTGTATTATATAAAAAAAACTATTTCCCTGATTTACGGAAACATGTGCAAGTTATCCTACTTGTAAAAGTGATCCATCAAGAATTAGCCTGAACTATGACCAATTAGTGATTTGTATGTCTCAAAAATTTTGAAAAAATCTTAGCTTTGCAGGTACAACCTGAATGAATATTTTGTATTACCTGATTATCAACTAGGATTTAGAACTGGGTACAGTTGCAAGTTGGATTTTCTGAATATTACGGACGATATCCTGAACGCCACAGACGTGGGTGAAATGCTGACTCTCGACCTTTCAGATGTCAGTAAAGCAGGCGAAACGGTGAATTTAGAAATTATTGGTGCAATCTCAGATTTCGTTAGCATATCGAATCCAGCAGTCATCTTTATTACCAACTTTTTATCAAACGCGTTACAATCGGCCAATATAGGCAATGGAATCTCAAATTATTTTTGCACTCAGGTGTAACAACTTTTTCTCTATCTTTCCCCCGAAAAAAAAATGCCCTTGACATATCAATTCATTTCAGTAACTCTTTCGATTAAGTCTTGCCCTTTATTTAATCTATGTGTGTTTTTCCTCTTTTTATTTGTTATAATGTAACTATTGGTCAAAAAGCACATATATATTATTATTAACTATTGTGATCAGGTATTCTCCAAGACTTGGTATGTAGTATGTAGTCCATTGCCCTTTATCTTATATCTTTTTGATATATCCAACAAACGTAATACTAAGGTCGAGGTACAAATGTACACATATGAGAGGCAGCTACTGTTTCCATGTCCCCCATACGTTTTTCATACGCATATTCACGAAATTCAAAATACTCTGTATTGCGTACCTACGTAGCCAATATGCGTTTTGTTTAAACGTATCTTAAATCTATGGTAATGTTTTTTGGCAGGACAAAGCGCTGCCAACATATCTTCACTCAAATGGAATATTAATGATTGACGTATCTGTCTCCGAGGATACGAAGACTGCTGGTTATACCTGAACAATACATTCAGAGCTAGGAAACGAATTTCACTCTATATTCAACCCCCATTCGCTACACCTAAGACTCATATTCCTGCATAGACATTATTTGAATAAAAATACTAAAATAATGTTCTGCCAGTCAATGATATCACAGTTTGCCTTGGCGTGTATTGGCTTAGTATAGACAGATGATAGAAAAGGTTAATGAATTTAAAATTGAACTTGAGATATTATTTGTAGATTTCAAACAAGCATTTGGCTCAATAAATAGGCAGCAGTTAATAGTGATATCACAAGAATTAAGTGTACCACGAAAACTTATAAGGTTAATAGCAATGACGGTACAGGAAACTCGGATTAAAATAAGAATAAGCTCGAGTGATATGGAAGCATTTGAGGTGAATAAGGGCGCAAGAGGGGGCCATGCACCATCTGCTACTCTATTCAACATTTTTATAGACTACATGACCAAACGAAGTACATGTAAATAGGTGCAAGGGAAACTAAGGGAAAGGTAAAAATTGAAGAGGATAGTTTTGAAACTGTTAACAATATTAAATACTTGGGAGTAAACATAAGCAGGACAGGAGACAAAATTCAAGAAATAAAAGAAAAGATACAGCAAATGAATGGAACATACGCGGATGAAAAGACATACGCAAAAAAACTACTTATCAAGAAATCTAAAATAAAGATGTCTAAAACGTTACTAAGACCTATTTTAACCTATGCTTCGGAAAAATGCCGTTAATAAAGGAGGGAGAAAAAATTCTTCAAACGCAAGAGAGAAAATTAATAAGAAATATGATGAGGTAATAATAGAAAATGGATTATATAGGAGACGAACGAACCGAGAAATATGGGAGGATTTGAAGGGGAAAACGGTGGCAGGAGTTATAACAATGCAAAGAGTGAAATGGTTGGGACACATATACAGGAAAAGACCAGAGAAGCAAGTGCGACCAATAACATAATGGCAATTCGGAGCAAAGAGAGCACGAGGAAGACCAAAGACTAAATGGAAGGACGAAGTAGAAGAAAAGCGGGAACAAGAACGAGATGGAGGATGTTGTCGAAGGTAGAAGAAAATGGAATGAGGTAGCAGGCAAAGTGAAGGAGAGCGCTTGTGTAATGCAGGGGATTTGACCCTAATCCAGCCGTAGAGGATCTGGAAAGGTTTCTTATGGAAGCGGCGAAGCTCCGTTAGGGGTGTTATGCAGGGTGTTTACGGTCTTGTGATTTTATTTTCAAGGGGTGATTAAACATCTTAAAATAAGGTCATTAACGTAAAACTATCTCAACAAAGTTGCAAAATAAGGAGATATTAATGTTAAAAAAACTGTAGTTTTTATTTATTTTTTTTTAAGTGCTGATTAAGCATACTAATTTAAACATTTTGTTTTGTTTTTCATGGAATCCACTTCACACTAGTTGTTCAAAGTTATAGCCGTGTTGTTGAAAGCAAAGTCTCGCTCGACGTATCCATGAATTGGCATAATTTACTAGGCCTTGGTGTTGCCGTTGAATTGTCGCCGCAGATGCCTCAACGCAGTTACGAAGATCGTCTAAATCACTTATGTCGTTGGTGTATACCATGGTCTTCATAACGCCCCATAAGTACAAATCAGCGGGGTTAAGGTCGGGTGAATGCCATGCCATAGGACCACCTCGACCAATCCACTTATTTTCAAACACATTATCTACATGTTGGCCAACCAAACGATTAAAATGCGGCGGTGCGCCATCGAAACCACATTTGTCGACGCACATTTCAAGGAATTTCTGCCAATAGTTCCACCAAATTATTTTGCAAAAACTAGAGATAATCATATCCATTTATTCGATTTGGCAACACAAATGGGCCAATAAGTTTTCCGTTGACCAGTCCTGCCCAAACGTTTATCGAAAATCTATGCTGGATATGATCACGACGAACAGCATGTGGATTTTCCACAGCCCAAATATGAGTTATACGACAGTTATTTATGCCGTTACGTATAAACCTTGCTCCATCAGTCGTCAATACAATGTAAGAAAGGTTTGAAATTTCTGTTTTTGTAGAAACCATCGGCAAAACTGCAAACGTACAGAATGATCTTCAAGGTGTAAAGCGTGTACTTTTTGTACATGGAAACGATACAATTGATTCTCGAGCACTGCTCGCCAGACAATTCGATTTGATACAATTACTTGGCGAGATATTTTTAGAGTAATACTAGAAGGATCTTCTTCGAAAAGATTTAAAACGTCCTCTCCGGCATCTAAAATTCGTTGGTGTCAGCTAGGACAACCATCTCGACCTTGACGTGCCCGAAGTAAACCAGTTTCTCGTGCACGGATTACTAGAGCGGTGAATTTTTATGGAATAGGTGTCAGCCTGTTAGGAAACCACCCAGCATACAATCGACTTGCAGCAGCAGAATTCTGGCGTACTTCACTATAAATTAACAACATGTCAATGTATTCACTGTTGGTGCGATAGAGCATTTTTACTTTCCTTATTAGGATTTATTCGGAAAAATGTACGTCAAACCAGCAATGCAGTGGCAACTAATGAAACAGCTTGACAGATGGGAAAAGTTACAGACATCAGCATACTTACTAAAAAATTCACTAATAACCTATCGTTTACATTTACTTTGCACAAGTTGTTGATCAATCGTTTTAGCGTTAAAAGCCTTTAATGACTATTTAAAAATAAGCAAAAACTTCAATTTTTTTTTAACATTAATATCTCTCTTATTATGCAACATTGTTAAGTTATTTTTACGTTAATGACCTTATTTTAAATGCTTAATCACCCCTTGAAAATAAAATCATAAGGCCGTAAACATCCTGTATATATATAACACTGTATGTAGATTGCTAAGCGGTTCAAATACAATTATTCTGTCTGTTTTGCAAATCCTCTTAAATTACAAAACCGAAACGCGTTGTTATCGCGCGTTGACAGGTATTGTGGGTACGTATTGATACTAATAATAGTTGTTTGCGTTTATCCGGATATATGTATGATAAGGTATTTACACATACGTATACCCCTTTTACAAGACTTTATCAATAACAAGGGAGTGTCTTTCAATTAGGGTAGCGATATAGGCAATGCAATTAAGACATACTTTAGCAACACATAAATTTATACGCTTAGGTATACACTTAAATAATAAGATTATTACTATTCAATGGATTAGCTATTAATCAAGTACTTTTATCTAATATGATGCCGTAGATAATTGAATTAAATTGCTTGCGTGCTTGGGTACTGGTAATTGTATTATATGGTTGGAGATATAGCAGTGTGAAGCGCTATAAGTCACTCCAAATAACATGCAGGCGAGTATAACGTTGACATTAACTTCAATCTACGTCGATAGACATTTTCAGTTAGCAATATCGTAAATTCCGGAAATGACAGCTCAAAATAGAAGTTGACGTATAAAGAAATTGAATTTAAAACCTGTTATTAATAAAACCGTCTATAGAATTTCAAAGCGTTCGATAAGTTAATGAAAATATATAAACGAAATTAGAATGGAATCTAATGAATATATTTCACATCTCCGCGTTACTTATCACTTTTCGTTTCTAGAAAAAAAAAACGACAGATGGGTATATCTGCACGTATAAACACAATTTTATTCGACGCTCCTCCGTTTCAATTCCAGAAAAATAAGTAGATGGGCCTTTGTTATGCGTATACAGAAGGTAGGGGTTCGTTTCGGACTTTCTGAACAACGGCCTACCCAACTGATTGTTTTGTGCCCGGAAATGTCTCTTTCATACGCATTTGTGTGTGTGCGGAGGGATATTTCCATATTTTTACATTTGGCATATTGTGAAAGATAAATAACACGACAAATCTAGAGAAGGGAGTTTTGTGCATACATCAAAACAAAAAAAAACCAAGCCAGACTCGGTAAGTACAATCTCTTTACATAAAATTATACTCGATCAAAATTTCTTGAACTATTCTCAATTTGGCGACGTTCTACACGTTGTAGTTATTACAGGTTATGATGCTGGTGTATCTAGTTGCTTTAATAGAACTACTTTGATTGGTTATAATGATGGTCCATTTATCGTGAGACACCTTAATATTTTGAAAATGACTACTTCAACGAAAAAACTTTGGATGAAAACATTAATACATTAACAGTCCCAGGTGATTGCATTATTGGGCGCTATTGTTTGTAAGGGATGCTAAGGTCATAACCATAAGACCAATTAATTGTACTTAATTGACAATTACTACTGGTTTTAATAAATTCTTAACACTTTGTATTGAATCAAAAATATCTCTCCTTCACTCTGACTTCTACCTCCTTCCATTTTTTTTCTATCTTGGATAATCATCCTCCATTTTGTTCTTATTCTCGCTTTTCTTAGGTCTCCTTCTATTTCGTCCTTCCATTTAGTCTTCAGTCTCCCGCGTGCTCTCTTTCCTCCCAATTGCCATTCCGTTATTGCTCGCACTTGCTCTTCTGGTCTTTTCCTGTATGTGTGTCCCAACCATTTCGCTATTTGCATTTTTATAACTCCTAGCACAATTTGCCCCTTCAAATCCTCCCATATTTCTCGTTTCATTCGTCTCCTATATAGTTAAGGTTTTAGTCCATGCAGGTTTTGTAGTGTATGATGACGTCACTGTTGGATTTCGTTAGTTTAGAGCATTGAATCCCCAAGTGGTCCAGGTGGACTCCCAGGGGTCCACGGGAGACTCGACGGGGGTCTACGTTGGCGTGACAAAAAAATGGGGGTTCACAATTCGTAAGCGG
>JARFOC010076780.1:0-15314 GCA_031763485.1 Osmoderma eremita
ATTAATACTTGTGCGGGAGGAGTAATCCGAACAGTGTGTTTATCGTGCTGCCCCACAGTCCTTGCTATCTTTACTACGAAACTGTTACAACTTATGAAAGCATAGTAGAATTTGGTGCGGAAATATTATTTGTGTTGATAAAATAGAGCAATGAAGAGTTTGGTTATGTTTTTAACAAAAAAAAAGTACAAAATCTCAACTTGGAATGAAGAAATTATTTTATTCCAGCGGTTAATTGCGACAAACAAAACAACATAACAAAGGTGAAGTGTAATTTCACAGCAAGTTTTCTTTGTCCTCTTTGTCTTTCAAGGCTATTCTGGATTTATTCCATCACTTGCAGTACGTGTAACACGTACGTGTCCAAATTACGTATTTGCATGTTATCAACTTTCTTTTTCAGATAACCCCAAAGAAAGCAAGCGTTTGGATACAAATCAACTGATCTTTTGAGGGTACTGCATTCGTATCAGGTTTTGTGCATGAGGATTTGTACGGGATCAATAACTAATGGATTAATGGAAAGAAAATTTAGTATTTTTCAAAGAATAAATGTAAGACACAACCCGGAAGTTCTGACTGTTGACCTCACCATTTATTATCTACTATGAAACTGTTAACCCTTATCGGTCGCTAGCTTTATAGACGTGATTCTCGCCAGGTTGTAGCTAATTTCGGTAAACGTGCGAAACGTTTTCGGTATTAAAAGAATAAGATTTTTGTTAGAAATTATTTATTTTTTGAAGCAGTATTACAAATACAAGTTCCAAAATATTATTTATAAGTTTTTAATGTATGATATTTTTTGAAACAATCACCGACGTGAAGGAATGATTCCCTTTTGCAGGTTTCATAGAAGTATACTGTCGTTTTTCGTCTTTTTTTGGGATGTACTAAGATGTCACTGCTAGCCTCATCACTACACTCAAAATCACTTTGAGAACAGTTTTCAAAATATTCACTGCCACTATCATCACTATCGAAATTTGTAAAATTTTCTTTATTCATTTTTGGGCCCAAAATAGTATAAATTAAGTACAAAAACCAGAAAGATATTACTGGAGATGTTAATTGATTCGTTGCTGATGCTGAATTAACAAGGCATCGAGCCCGCATTTCACATAGAGCAAGTTG
Source organism: Osmoderma eremita (assembly GCA_031763485.1). Classification (NCBI taxonomy): domain Eukaryota; kingdom Metazoa; phylum Arthropoda; class Insecta; order Coleoptera; family Scarabaeidae; genus Osmoderma; species Osmoderma eremita. The sequence continues at coordinate 1,135 of JARFOC010076780.1, forward strand.
CGTCTTGTCACCTCCCACGAGACGTACGACCGTAGCGACAAAGTGCTGTTGTTACGTGAGAGGTGACTTACAACCGATAAGTGTTAAAATATTGCGATATAGTAGAATTTGGTTGTTTTTAATAAAGTACAAAATTTCGGCTTTGGATGAAGAAATTATTTTATTCTAATTGTTAATTAAGACAAACAAAACAAAGGTAAATGTTGATTCGTCAGTAAAAAGTGTTTTATTCAAAGTTTCTACGTTTTCATTTAACGTTTCGAAAAAATCTGTTCGGTTTATTCTATCTTCTTCTTAATGATTTGAAGAAAAAAATTTATTAAATTAACAAAGAAAAAGAATGACAAAAGAATTGTTTTTTCTTCACACTGACGACGTGTTAACGTATAACTAGTTGCCTATTATGTCGCTTAACGTAGGAAACACCTTTCCTAAAACTAAACTGGCAGTCAGGAATAACCCGATATTTGTAGACAAAAGCGCGAACCTCCAGATATAACATGAACTTCTAATGATCGTGAACATTTTGGAACCACGTACAGAGTTGATTAATAATCATAATGCCCAACAGGATCCAATTACAGGACAATATATATTGCAATATATAACATGCGAACAAAATATTACATATAAATTATAGAATAGGAAGAAATAAGATTATTTACATTTATCGCAAACACAATCGAAAAAACGGAGAGGATAATGGTCTTCGGTGTAGGAAGGGAAAACATATTATAGAATCTAGATGAAGTAAGGGACGGTGCATCGATTGTTGCAACATAAAACGAGTATTTTCGACATCCCCGCTTCTTGATAAAGCTCCGACTTCATGTCTCAACAAAAGGCTATCGTAATTCGCATTCCTAGGAGGGTAAATGCCGCCAAGACTAAATGAAAAACAATTTAGAAAGCGACGCAGTAGGAGCTCAAGGCGTAACTGATTGGACAGATAACAAAGTGACCGCACAACTGAGGCGTATTCTAATCTAATAGACACAACAAAGGCAAATTAAAGTGCTTTAAGGACCGCTGGATCATTAAAATAGCAAGAAGCATGCATAACAAAGCCCAGACACCTCGAACTTTTACATACATACCTGAATAATGGATTATTACCGAATGGTATCATGGATTCGACGACCCAGAATATAGCTCGATTGTGTCTGAGCAAATACTCTCGAAGCGGTATCAATTCCGTAAAAGTACCTTTTTTCAATGCAATCTCAGTATGCTTATAGAACCACGGTTTGTACCACCTCGTTATGTGATTGAGCGGAACATCCTCGTCATAATCAGAAAGGTATCCGGACATCACAACCGCTTTATCTTTACTGTATATGGTAGCTTCGACATAATCAGGTACCTCGTCATCTTTATTATTAGCACCAGATATCTTTCGTACCACATCGCAATAATTTCTTTGCCCCTCGACAGGAGTGTAAGTCAATTTGACGTAGGGCTTTATCTTTATGATCTTGACAGTTAGAGCGATCAAAAATCCCAAGCTTCCATGAGACCAGGGTAACGCTTGATATAAATCGGTGTTCTCATCTTTCGAAGCTTTTACTAAGGTACCGTCGCCCAAAACGACCTCGTAAGATACAACGTTTTCGTGGTATAACCCAACTTTATGGGAATACGTGGTCATTCCGGTGCCCATTGCTAAACCACCTAAAGTAGCATCTCCTATTTCCAACGTAACAGCTAAAGTATATCCTTTCGGTATCAAATACTCGGTTATATCGCTCACTGTTACCATCGGTTCAATTCTGACGGTCGAATCTTTTTCGTCCAACTCCAAAATGTTAAAAAGATCGACGGATACTCGATGGCATTCGTTTTTCTTGAAAAATTTCGTTGATAAACTCAACCAGTTCGGTCTGGATGTGCATAGTAATTTTCGTTTGTTAGAGTTTTGCTTGCTCCAATTTTTGACTTGTTTTTGGATTCTGAGTGCCGCTTTGTCGTGGTTTCCCGAGCCACCGTGTAAGAGTCTGTAGAGGTAATTGCGAAGTTGCAAAAGGAGGTTAAAAATGAAGCTGGCGGGTAAACAAAATAGTAGAACTACAAGGCCGCGATTTTTCTCTAGGAACTGCACCAAAGTCGATTCCGACATCTGGAAAGAGAGGGATTTTTTTTAAATTCAACAGATGTAAATTATTATGGAATTTGTTTATACATTATTTCAGAAGGAAAACCAAAACTTTGTATCAAACAGATGTTATAACCAGAGAACGGACGTACCACAAAAAATATGCATTATAATAGGAAAAAATAGAGGGTTGCCATTCAAAAAAGTTAATGAAATCATTACTCACAAAAAACTGTTTGTCAAAAAAAAATTTTTTCCTAATAAATTTTTATTTCGCCTTTACTGAATTTATTCCATACTTTAGGCGCGCACTGTATAAACTTGTAGACAAACAATAACATCAATACATTATTTCATTTGAATTATGGCTAACATAATTTAAGTACACTGTATCGGATTACTCCTCGCTCTCGCACAAAATATTAATTAATTCAGGACACGTGTTTCGGGAATACGTGGATTCTCTACGTCAACCCTATAACAGAACCGTAAAACAGAATGGTCATTCGGTTATAGTTGACGATGGGAATCCACGTATTTCCGGAACTCGTGTCCCGAATTAATTTAATATTTTGTGCGGAAAGAGTAATCCGATATAGTGTGTTTATTGTGCTGAGCCAGAGTCCTTGTAATCTTTACCGATAACTGGATTTGCATAAATTATTTCATTTCAAAAACTGTATGGTGTTAGCAGCGCAATAGATTCCGTGGTACAAGTATACGAGGTATGCTCGTAGGATGGCCAAAAAAATCGGTTTCTACAGTCCATTCATTTTAAGAAACAGCGTTGGAAAAGATAGGAGAAAATATCCCGGCTTACTATTGGCTGAAATTCGCGATAGATGTACGCACAGGAAAAGGATATAATTTTCAAGCAATTAATTTATGTTGGATAAAATGAAATATCATAGATAACTGCGTTTCCTATGTTTACTGTAATGTCATTTGCTCATTTGTCAAATTTAGTTGTTGCATTCCACTGGTTTTGTCTACTATTTTCTATCAAATTGTTGTTTGCTTATATTTTTGTTATTATATTTTAAATATTGTCTCCAAAATAGTTTTTATTACAACTCGATTGTTGCAGTACTTGATAATTTGAGGTATCTTCTATCTATTGAAAGTGCAAAAAGGTGTTTATTGAGAATTATTGTAGTGTGTTCAGTGTTTTAATATGGCTGACGAAGAAGTATTGGACCGAGATGATAACTGGGACCATAAAAAAATCCTCAACGAAAACATATCCGACTGGCCAAAAGTTACAATTTGTATTCGCAGTGGAAGCACGACAACTCGAAGTCGGCATCAATAAAATTGGTTGCAAAGCAGCTTGGACTCGGCGAAAAAATTATGTGGAATATTTTGAAAGAAATTGATACTACGAGAATTGTAAATTCACCCCTTAAAAACGTGTTCGTGAGACAATATATCATTATTTGGACGAATCTGAAAAATCCAGAATTAGAAGACTTGTACATTCTTTCTTTCTGCAAAATGGATTGCCTAAGTGTATAAAAATATTAAGTGTAAATATAATATTTATTTTACATTGAAACCAACTTGTAGATCTTTTGTAGGTTGTTAACGCAGATGACACTTTACCTGAATTCAAGCGAACAACATTGTGGAAATTTTTAAAGCAATTGGGTTTTAAGTGGGAAAAACGAAGTCGAAACCCTATATTGATAGAACGGCAAGACATCGTTTTATGGAGGCGTCGTTATCTAACTGCTATTCGAAAATATCGTACAGGGGGTAGAAAGATTTATTATTTGGGTGAAACATGGGTTAACGCAGGCCACACAAAACAAAAAGTTTGAAAAGATACGACGGTAGTTAATGCAAGGCAAGCATTTATTGAGGGAACTACAATCGGTTTAAAACGACCATTTGGAAAAGGAAATCGATTGATTGTTTTGCATATTGGCGGTGAAATGGTCTCCTGTTATTTGAATCAAAGAAAACTGATGACTATCATGAGGAAATGAACGGTGAAGTGTTCAAAGAGTGGATGGCAAAAGTTCTACTTGATCTTGAGCCCAACTGCATTATTGTGATGGATAATACTCCCTACCAATCCGTTAAGGCTAAAAAGTTACCTAATTAGACGCACTAATTGAGTGGCTTCTTTCAAGGGAAATTGTTGTCGATACTACATTTTTTAAAAGCTGAGCTTCTTGAACTCACAAAAAATATGTAGGCGATAATCCAATACCATATGGTGATTGACGAAATGGCAACAAAAAGTGGTCGTATAGTTTTACGATTACCGCCATATCACTGTAATCTAAACCCAATCGAACTTGTATGGGCACAAGTGAAGCATTATGTTGCTGTCAACAATAAAACCTTCAAGTTAGCAGAAGTAACAACTTTATTAAAAGAAGGGATTAATCTTATAATAGCTGCGAAATGGACAAATTGCATAAAACATACTATTGAAGAAGAAAATAAAATGTAATTGCTGGATAACATACTTGACGATATAGTGGATGAATTGGTTATTAGTGCAAACACAGGATCATCGTCAGACCTATCATCGGAATCTGATTTTTAATAATGACTATAATACATGCGTTTATTTCAGTTTTGTTAAAAAAAAACAAGTGGAAATATGTCAAATATTTGTGTCTTCATACATTTTAACAATGAACGATAACAATTTGAACTTCACAAGAGCATTTGATTGTTGTGAACATATAATAATTATTAGAACACTTATTACAAACAATTTCGTACAGTTATTTACCCGAGTTTCTTTGTATTTCTCCTTAAGGTGATATCTTACTGGATCACACATGAATTTGTTAAAGATTGCACACATTATATGGCTCAAGAACACGTAATTTTTAAATCCCCACATAAAAAAACCAAACGTCATCAAACGACTATAGAAATTGAAATTTATGTGACATTAATTTATTATTGATTGATTGAAATTATTGATCTTAAAGACCGTTTGAGAAAGAAAAGGAAAATTTAAATGCGAAGCATTTTATTTGCGAAGAAGAAATATGTTGGAGGATATATAGCATTCAAATTCGTATCTATTAAAAGCTTTATATTAACTTGTTTTTTCTTTTATTGTAGGTAGTACACCGAAATATATTCTCTTATGGCGTAATTAAATATTATTTCCTTTTCTGTCTTTATTATATAAATAAGCAGGCCATAAATGAATTCTTAATAATAATAAAAAAACTAACTTCACTATCGTAAATTTATTTCAGAGACGCGTTTAAATGTGTACTTTGCTATATGTACTAACTGCTTTCTTAATTAATTTCCATATATGCTGTTCCAGATTCATTTCACTGCAGTAATTACACGGAATATGGATAAATTTGAGAAAAGGACAAAAATAACGTTTTTACTGAATATTTTATGCAATTGTGTGCGGAAAGCATATAATTGGATTTTTATTTTTAATGCCGACTTCAATGCATTAATGCTAGAACGCTAACATATTGGACCGATAGATATACTGCAACCTGAAAGAAAGATTTAAAGCTTCCAAAAACACCAACGTCAAATATTTTCACAACCCCTTAAGATAAAATAAAGGTGAAAACTGTTTCTAGTACAGTTTTTATATAGAATCTAATAATGTGATTTGAAAATCCATGGCACTCTTTGTTTTGGATATAATATAAACTTCTATTTTTTAAATGGAAGTCGTAGTTGGCCATGGTGTCATTTAAATGCTTAGTTTTTTTCTGATTTCATGGATATAACATTTGGTATCTCTATTAGCTATCTCTTTTAGTTTTTGATTTGCAGTGACGTAAGGAATTATTGTTTCTAATAATTAGGAAAATAATGAACTATGTATATGAGCAACTTTGTCAATTAAACCGATTTTGTATCTTTAATATTAAGAAAGTTACCCATATGGGCACCTGCTATTATGCTCCCAGTGACGTCATCGCAACCTGCGCAAGAGCATACCTAGTATACTTGTACCATCGTATTTCTACCCTTGCTGTGTATTGCTACGTAATGGTAACAGGTGATGGGCAAGCTCAAGGTCGAACCGCTGGCTGTCATACGGACATTCTGAGTCGCTTGCATTAAGCAACTGTTCGCATTATCAGATATTGTTTAAAATAAAGTATCAATGCGTATTGAACACGCGTTAGTTATTTTATGTTAAAATATATTTCTCATGTGCTAACAATAGTGCAAGATATGATACAGATCAGGAGGAGGGGAATTCAGAAACCCATGAGGAGGTAAATGAATACACGAATGAGGATAACAGTATAAGGTTTGAAGAATTAACAGATGCAATACGAAGCCTCAAAAATGGCAAGGCACCGGGGAACGATAAAATCACAGCGGAAATGATGAAAAACATGGGCGAAACAGGTACAAGATTTTTACTAAGAATTTTTAATGAAGTTTGGGAAAAGAAAGAAGTGCCGCATGAGTGGGAAATTGGATTAATCGTACCACTGTTCAAGAAAAGCGACAAAAAAAAAACTGCGAGAACTACAGAGGCATAACGCTAATTACCACAACAATGAAAATATTTGAAAAGATTGTAGAAACACGATTAAGAAAAAAAATTGAACCAACTTTAGAGGAAGAACAAAGCGAATTCCGCGCAAATAGAAGTACTCAAGACCATGTGTTTGCCATAAAAGAAATTATAATCAATAGAACAGCGAGAGCTCAACCAGTTTTTTTTTTGAGATTTATTGATGTAGAGAAAGCCTTTGATCGAGTTCCCAGAAATAAAATATGGCAAAGTTTAAGAAATAGAAACGTAAGCTGTAAATTGATTAGAGTTACTAATGTCTATATAAGAAAACCATATAACCGTTATAAGTAAAAACGTCGGAAACGTTCAACATTAAGCAAGGAGTACGGCAGGGAGGAAGTCTAAGCCCACTACTTTTCATCGCTTTTATGATGATGATTTAATAAAAGAAACTAAGCGGATGACAAAACCACTAAATGTAGGCCATAGGAATCTTGAAAGAGTAGACATAACAGAGTGCATTTTTGCAAACGATATAACAATTATTGCAGGGAGGGAAAAGACTTGCAGCTAAATTTAAATGTTTGGAACAACGTATTAAAAAGAGATGGGATTGAAATGAATAAAGCAAAAACAAAAGACATGGCCATAGGAATGCAAACACAAATTCAAATTATGGTCGATGAGGAAAGAATAGAACAGGTCAAAAGTTTTGAATATTTGGGAACAACTGTAGAAGATACACGAAGATAGGAAATCGAACTGACTAAGCGGATAGAGGAGGCCAATAAAGTATACGAATCAATGAGAAAATGCCTTATAAAAAAAGAAGTAAGCAAACAAACGAAAATGAAAGTTTACAAAGCCGTTTACAGACCCATCCTCATTTTCGGTTGTGATTCGTGGGTTTAAACGCAAAAAGAAATAAGTATGATACATGCAGCAAAAATGAGGTATTTACGAAAAATTCAAGGGAGTACTAGAGTCGATAGAGTTAGAAACCAAGGCATAAGAGAAAACCTAGAAGTAGAAGCAGTAGAAAATTACATAGAGCGTAGACAACTTGGATGGTAGGGACACTTGCAGAGGCTAGGACATAATACATCGGTTAAAAGAATTTGGGAAACTAGAGTGACTGGGAGGAGGAGGAGAGGAAGACCCAACGAGACGTGGGATAATACGGTTTCGAACATGTTACGAAGAAAAGGAAAAACGTAGTTGGAACCGAAGAATATGGCAGTAGGCAGAAGAAAATTGGATCAATTTTATCCAGAGCTGAAACAAATCTGACCTTACACCCTTGTGGGTAATTTAGGTTTTTTTGATTATATATATATTTTATTTTGAACCTCCACAAATTTTATTTGTTTCAAATCGGCCCGCCACTGAAAAAGTTTGCTGGTTCCTATCCAAAAACCATACGGATTCGCATTCCTAAGCTGCGTTCGTTTATTTGTTCTGGATTTGGAGCAGTGCAGACCAGGTGCGGGTCTGGGAGCGTTAAAAGAGTGAATAGTGTATTTTGGTGTATTTTATATTCGAACGGTTGTAGAACCTTTTTGTTCTTATCATAACTTTAATAACTTATTCAAAGACTGATAGTACTATAACACTGAGCAAAACGTACGTAAAACACCAAAAGGCAAATGAAAGGACATTAAATATGAATATTTTATGTATTAATTTTTCTTTCTTAAAATAAAAAGAAACGATTAAAAAAGAAATCTATTAGCTCGTTTGTAATAAATGAACGCCAAGATACAAATAATTCTCGTAAAAGGAATAAACGCACGCAGCTCTAATATGCGGCACTTTCGCTGGCAGCATTCGGTTGATGTAAACTTATTGCCACAGCTCCCTGCATTAATGCATTTTTTTGTGTATATCAGACCTTTGGTTGTTATTTTAGACAAGATTCTTTCACGTTTATTTATAAAAGTTATTTTGTGTTTTGATGATATTTTTATCTGTGTTTTGAAACATTTGGGATACGTGTCCCAAATGTTTCAAAACACAGATAAAAATATCATCAAAACACAAAATAACTTTTTTTATTTCATAGGGAAAATAATAAAAAAAACATACCTTTGATTAATGTTAGAACCGCACTTATACACAGTTGACTACTGACTGGATATTGAATGATCGCGTACCATGGCTATAAAGCTGATAATTTGGTCGTTTTTTCGGCTTTCGTTATTGTTAGTATTCAAAATGCGAATGGATTAATTGACCCTGAAAGTTAAATTACCGCGTCTAAATTGATTCTTAAATCTTTGAACTAATATTTTTAAATGTTGTTTCTGACGACGTTTTCATAATATTATTACGTAAAAGTTACAAAGGTACAAAATTCGGAATAGATACTCTAAAATTAACAGGTGTTCTTTTATCTTTAATCGTCAACGAATGCGCCCAATTCAAATTATTCCCTTATCTAAATTTGATAATAGGTAGATTTGATAGAATAAATTTTTGACCGAATTTTAATCATATTGACTTTGCTCGGATCCTCAGTGATCCTTACAATTTCAAATATTAATTCTACAGCTGGTGATTCGAACAAAACTCGAACTATACAATTTTTTTGTTGCCGAAATATCTGTAGGAATCATAAGCAATTTTTGTATGGAAAAAACAAATTCGTTTTCGGACGTTTTTAAGGACTAATTTTTAAGAAAAATATTAAAATATGAATACTAGACGTTTTCGATTGTACCATTGGTTTTAACCAGGTATCATTCCGTTATAACCAACAATTTTCGAATGTGTTTTTTCTGGCGTCACCGTTACAACCAGGTTGAACCAATTACATTTTTTCTGAGCACAGGCCAAACTCTTGTTTGGAGAAAATTAAATATCGTCCAACAGCATAATTCAAGATGCAAATCTTTCTTTTCGATTATTTGTAAAAAAAACGAAAAAGTAGGTACAAGACGACACTAATACCAAAGAACACCTTGCGGTCGCTGCGCATGCGTCAAATAAGCGCGCAAAATTTTCAAACTTAGCCATTGTTTGAATTACTTTTCCTTGTATCGCATGAGGCGTTGTTCTTACTTCGTTGATCTGTTGCAAAAAACCACTCCAATTTTTTACATTTACATTTGCATTAATTTGTTTGGTATATTCGTATACATTAATTTATATTTAGATATATCTGTTTTACCTTTTTGTTTCAGAGAACTTCGATTCACTAATTTTTAATTAGAAAAAGTGTTTTCCTTTGTTAAGGATTTTATTGTAGATACATTTATCGTGCATTTAAGCTGAAGATGCCCTCTTGCCTATATGTAAAATTGTCCATCCATTAAAATCTTTCAGTAGTTTGGAAACACATCTTTAAGAACGTGAATAGATAATGGAAAGAAAAGCATTGAAATTTGTTGATATCCAGGAATATACTGAATGCCAGAAAATAGAATTAAAGTATTATATTAATCAAATATGTACGACAAATTTATATAAAAAGGTGCTTTATGTATGTAATCGAAGTGATATGGAAGATAGATACATATAAATAAAAATCAACATTTCTTAATAAAAAAATATATTCAGTTTATAAGAAAAATTATAAGGTGAGAACTGAAAAGCTCGGTCCATCAATAAATAAAATTTCATGTTAACCTTGCTATTTTATTGCTAAGAGTAAAACTAAAACATAAAATCAATTGGACATATATGTATTTGTAATAAAACGAAGTGTTTCAAAAATAGTACTAAAATATAATAGTTAATAAATAAACCAAGTAAATATAATATAAATAAATCAGTGATAATGGTTATAAACTAGCAAAATGTACATGTTATAGATGACGCTGCTATCCCCCATAAGTAATTCTAATTAAAGCTTCCAGAATCATGAAAAACCAAAAGATAATACCATTAAACTCCTGGACTAAAGAAAACCGCAGAATACTTGTACACAAAAGATTAATTACTTTATAAGTAAAGTATAAGAAATAGCAAGTTATTGCACAATATCAGAAAGACCAACTGCAATTTGGATTTTAAATTCACCATATAATTACGGCAGTAAGGCGACTAGAATATAAAACAAAGTATATTACAATAAAAGTAAAATTATTAAAGAAATATAATGTATATTTTCCCTCTTAAGTGTTAATTTAGGCTATTATCTTTAAAATATGAATATGAATCCATGACATATGTACCTACAATAAAACACTTAACAAGAGATAACACTTTTTGATAAAAAAATTTGTGAATCGAAGTTCTCTGAAACAATAAAGTAAAAATAAATATATCTAAATAAATTTAAATTAATGTAGGTATACAAATATAACAAATAAATTAATGCAAATTTAACTGTAAAAGAGTCGAGTGTGAGTTGCAATTCACAGAACAACGAAGTAAAAACAACGTCTCATGCGACACAAAGGAAACGAATTCAAACATGCCCTAAAAGTTCGTTAATTTTGCGCGCTTATTTGACGTATGCGCAGCGACCGCAAGGTGTTCTTTGGTTTTAGTGTCGTCTGATACTATAACCTATAACAGCAATTACATACATGTGACTAGAGACAGGTAGTTCGCCAATGACCTAGTTCCAAGTCACGTATATTTGCTAAGACTCGAATGAACACTATATCTGTAAAATTATTTTTAGTAGTTCATCCTTCATTTATTATCATTATTACAACGCAGTAAAATGAGCCAGAACTAAAGACACGTATCTGTACTTAGCTGCCCATCTCTACATATGACCGTTGTACATTCAGTTCCACTTACTACCAGGTTCCTACCTCTAACGTCATGGTTCGAACTCATCGGTTGATTAATTTTCTTTAGTTGAATACATACCGAGTTCTTTTTTCTTCATTACACATACATGTCACATGTCACACATACATTGGTATGGAGAATCGAAAAATTTGATTCATTCGTTTGGGAATTAATTTTCTTCTTCTTTAGCCGATATTTTTTTCTTTTGCATTCTTTTATTTTTCTTCTATTCTTGCTTCATATTTTATTCACGTAACTGATGTGGCAACGCTATTCTCTTTTAATTTTAATCTAACGAAAACAGCGAAACGGACGGCGTATATTTTGCAGCATACACTAATTTATTCTAAAAATATAAAAATGTAAAATTAAAAAATTATTTGAAAAGTTAATAAAAAAAAAATAATTTTAAAAATAACAAGACCACGTGAATAGAAAACTAGCATAAAATATGAAACCAATGAAAAGTTTGAAGAAATTAAGAAAAACATTAAAAAAACAATTATTTTGTTCTTAAAATTTCCAGAGTTTTTATTATTTTTGCTAGTTTTTTATTTTTATTGTTTTGGTGTCTTTATAATTATCTGTTTTTAAATTTAAAAATATAGAAATAATAAAAATTTTGAAAAGTGAAGTGAAACATCAAAGCAATAAAAAATACATAATTTTTTTTATATAATATTTTTCTTAATTTTTTCAAGATTTTTATTTTCTGTATTTTTTGACACGTTTTATATTGTTTATATTTTGTTATTTTTATAATTATTAACTTCCTTTGAATGGTTACTCAAAAGTTTTTTGATTTTTAAAAATTTTGTACTTTTATTTTTTTAGAATAAATTATTTTCTCGCAGAAAAACGTAACAAAAGAAACATTTTTAGTTATGTTGTCTTAACATGTATTTGCTGTTATGTTATTTATTTATTGTTTTTTCGTCTAATTACATATTTTTCACCAGTGCTGTTTTTTTTTGATACAAATTGGATAAGCTGAGGTTTTCGGGGTTTCCCCGGAACATATAAACTAAAGACCGATAGGCGTAAACCATTTGCATATTTGGGTTCTACCTGAAAAATCCGATTCGGATCAGGGGCGTTCGTTCGTGTGATAGAAAAAAGGTTTATTTTGTTTATCATTGAAGTATTTACATATTGACATCTCTACCAACAACACATCGAAAACGTTGAAAAACTTTTAATTATTTACGTTTTCTATAACTAATTATTATTTATATTTTGTGCATTATTTCATAACCATACTTTTTTGCATATTTTGTGTAAAATATCTGCGCATTTATGCGCTCATTTTCTACTGTTTTCTTGTGTCCGAAATTGTTGTTAGTTAAAATTACTAAAAATTGATTTGGATTAAATTCACTATCCTTCAGGGTATCGACCATTTTGAAGACATCGGTCCCTGCGTCATAATGGCCTCACCGGGTATGATGCAGAGCGGTCTTTCCAGGGAATTATTTGAATCTTGGTGCACGGACGGTAAAAACGGGGTTATCATAGCGGGTAAGAACTGAAATTGGCTAATTTTATCCAGAATTAATAATTCACGTAATTCAATTCTGATCTTAAAAGGATATTGCGTGGAAGGAACATTGGCGAAAACCATATTGTCAGAACCCGAAGAAATTACTACGATGGTGGGACAAAAATTACCTTTAAAGATGTCCGTGGATTATATCTCATTCTCGGCCCACACAGACTATCAACAAACCAGCGAGTTCATCAGGATTTTAAAACCGCCTCATGTAGTAAGTACAAAAATGGAGTGTTTCTAACAAAAACAAAACCGTACATCCTACTATGGATACTCTAGTTATAACACAATATTATTGTACTGTTCGAATTTTCCGTTGATGCATCAGTAATTTGGCGGCACTACGAATATACGTAATTGATTTAACCGTCAATCTGTTAATAGCGCGCGTTCAAACTACACAATTTGAAATATGCACGAACCCTAACAATTTTTGAAATTTCCAAAAATATCCGGACAATTATCAAAATATCTTAACCTAGGTTTTAGTGCATGGGGAACAAAACGAAATGAGCCGCTTAAAAGCGGCCCTGCAACGCGAATACGAGGACGATCCCAACACAACGATGCACCTTTACAATCCCAGAAATACGCACGCGGTGGAATTGTATTTCCGGGGCGAAAAGACGGCCAAAGTCATGGGTTCGCTGGCTGTCGACAGGCCCAGGCCAGGAAATACGATTTCGGGCATTTTGGTGAAGAGAAACTTCAATTATCACGTTTTAGCGGCTGCGGATGTGTCAAGTGAGTTTCAAAAGATCCGGGTCGAATTGACTGTACGAGTATTTGACAACACGCGATTCGGCCCGACTCTATCTGATGTCGGTTTTGTAACTATTGCGAACTAGTTTAACTACCCCATTCTTTTTTTTTAGAATATACCGATATGAGTATGACGCAAGTCATGCAGAGGCAAAGCATACACTATTCCGGTTCGTTTTCCATCCTGAGGCATCTTATAACGCAGGTTGCCGGTATAGTAGAGACCATCGAAGGCGACAAGAAGATGCGAGCGTTCAACGCGATCGACATCGCTGTCGAAAACAAAATTATTAGTTTAGAGGTATTCTTGCACTAAAAATAATGTTCCTATAGATCGTCTCAACCTCCGAATGCACTACAGAGCTTACGAACATTCGATACACGATTGCCAAATCATCGAATCAGCTGTACATTATTACTTCCAGTAACATATAAAAAAATAATTTTTTTATTTAAAAATCAGTGAAAAGTCCATAATTTTATTTATTATTACTCAACATTAACGTAATTTACATTTGGAACATTTATTTAGGAATTGGGGTATTATA